>JAGKTI010020247.1:0-16454 GCA_018397915.1 Birgus latro | reverse complement strand
GTGTACAAGGTCAACAACTGTGCAGGGGTAAAGAAAGTACGGAATCGGCTTAGCACACCTAATCTCTTGGAAGCAGATTTCACAAGAGATGTAATATGTTCTTTCCAAGACAAATCCTGAGTGAATGAAACCCCAAGCTTGTGGAGGTCCTATTGCTTGTGGAGGTCCTATTGCTTGTGGAGGTCCTATTATTTCTGGAGGTCCTATTGTTTGTGGGAGTCCTATAGCTTGTGGAGGTCCTATTGTTTGTGGAGGTCCTATTGCTTGTGGAGGTCCTATTGTTTGTGGGAGTCCTACTGTTTGTGGAGGACTCCTTGCTTGTGGAGGTCCTATTGTTTGTGGGAGTCCTACTGTTTGAGGAGATCCTAATGCTCATGGAGGTCCTATTATTTGTGGAGGTCCCATTGTTTTTGAAGACATTGTTGTTTGTGGAGGTCCTATTGTTTGTGAAGGCACTGCTGTTTGTGAAGGCCCTATTGTTTGTGGATGTCCTATTGTATGTGGGAGTCCTATTGTTTGTGGAGATCCCATTGTTTGTGAAGGCCCTATTGTTTGTGGAGATCCTATTGTATGTGGGAGTCCTATTGTTTGTGGAGAACCTACTGTTTGTGGGTTTCACTGTTTATGAAGGCCCTCTTGTACAAGCAGACCCACAAAAAAGGACTGACCCCTAAGCCCTATTATTGCCACTTGAAATATGGCTCACAAAAATCTATATATCTATCTATTGCCAGATGCCATAATCCAGTAAGGGGTGGCCATTTGACTTTGAGTTATTTGTTTTATGGGGAGAGGCACTAACCCTCCACCAACCCACTTGTAGACACGTAGGGAGCACATATGGTTTGGCTATATGGTTACCACCCAGTGTTGTAAATGGTTTCTTGGCTTACAGGCAACCATTTGGCTTGTCACTAAATGTAAAGCCACCTGTAAAGGAAAGAAAAGCAGTAAAAAGTGACAGGAAAGATGGGAGAAATACAAAAAGAGGAGGACAGGCACAGAAAAAGAATGATAAAGGCTAAGGAAGAAGTAGGCAGCACTACATCAAGTGAGTGGATGATGGTCACCAGCACCTATAAATCTGTCTGGAACACCATTATGTATGAAAAGAAGACAATGCGTTATCTTAGCGCCTCATTTCAGGCACTGTGCTGTGGAAAGCAGAAAAAAATGAAGAACAAACTGTGAAATCTCTCTTTTAGTGGAAGTCCAGACAGCCTCACAATTAATCTGGCACTGAGCATACAATATTAAGGTGAAGTTGAGTGAAAAATGCTTGGGAAGAAGAGTCCTGATGTCTTCTACACCAACAAAAACAAAGAGGAAAGCCATTGTAAAATCTTACTTTCCTCAAACTACATCTCTTACTTGTGTGAGAGGGGAAGGGCTCTACCACCTTTGCAGCCATAGGATGACTAATGGAGACTCTGGTGAGGGGAGGAAGAGCGCGTGGTTTAAAGGCTCTGCTTGTGGCTATGCTGGTATTTTCTCTGTTGAAAATTGATTCAGTTGCAAAAAAGGAGAAAATGAGTAATTGAGGAAGAAGAGACACAGGACCAAATAGGAGAGAGCAAGGATATGAAGAAAATATGGAACCCACACAAAACTGGAGGGACAACAATGCTGGATCAGATGAGGCCTCTGAGGAAGAGGTGGGGGATTTGTGTGGAACATGCAACAGAAACGTGAGAGGCTTAAAATGTGACAGATGCTGGAAATTGTTCCATACTGGATGTGTCAAGGTGTCTACTGAAGAATATAGGATGCTGGAACAGCTTGGTGACAAAGCCATATGGTATTGCATGAGATGTAATACCAAAGTAAAAGACATGGGGAAAGAAAATAGGAAGCTCAGGGAGGAAAACCAAGTATTAAAGGAGGAAATGGAAGTTTTGAAGGAGAGGTTCAGTGCACTAGAACACAGAGTGGATAAAATAGATGGAAATACAAAAGAAAGTCTAGTCAAACAGGTTACAGAAACAGTACTTGAGGTTGTTAGGAGGAAGAAGACAGAAAAAGCAGGATCACTGACTTGGTGCTGTATGGAGTAATAGAATAAGACAAGGAACAGGAACATGAAAGAAGAGATGATATAGAGAGGTGTAAAGAAGTGTTTATAACAGGGACTGGTGTGACAGAAGTAGGGATAGAAGCAGCAATAAGAACTGGGAAGAGAAACAGTAATGAAAATGATGAAGACAGTTCCCCTAAACCAAGACCACTGTTAGTAAAACTGAGGTCTAGCATAGAAAAATTTGAAATACTGAAGAGGGTCAAGAATCTCAAAGATGCACAAAGTGAGAGACTGAAGAAGATAGCCCCAGATATGACAAAGAAGGAGAGAAAGAAAGACAAGGAACTGAGAGAAAAACTGAAGGAAAATCAAGACCAGGGAGAAAATGATTGGTACATCAGACGTGGTCAGCTTAGAAGAAGAAATTTTTGACAAGAGACCATAGAATAATAGGGACACTAAAGATTAGATTAATCAATATTCAGGGTTTAACAAAGGAAAAAGGTCATGAAAAAGAGGAATAGATGAGAAAGGAGGAAAATGAACAATGTATTATTTGTTTAGTAGAAACGCAACAGAAGTATAAGAAACTAGATCTTTCTCAAGGAATTATTAGATAGCCTTGGGAAGAGGGAAGGGTTCCAGAGGACTGGAAATCAGGTATAATTCTTCCTTTATATTAAGGAAAAGGGGAGAGAGAAGTATGTGGTAACCATAGAGGTATTTGCCTTCTTAGTGTGACTGGAAAAATATATGGTAGAATATTTATTGATAAGGTTAGGCATATAACAGAGGAGTTAGTTGGAGAACAACAAGGAGGATTTAGGAAGGGAAAAGGGTGTGTAGATCACATATTTGTTATAAGATGTTTAGTGGAGAAGTAAATAGAGAAGGGAAAGAAAGTGTATGCTGCCTTCATAGACTTGGAGAAAGCTTATAACAGAATAGATAGCCAAGGTATATGAAAGGTAGTAAGAATATATGGAGTGGAGGGGAAATTGTTGAGTGCTGTGAAGAGTATGTACGAAGGAGCTAGGGCTACTGTGTGAGTGGATGGTGAGCTGAGTGAGTTCTTTTATCTGAATGTGGGACAGAAACAGGGTTGTGTGATGTCTCCATGGCTGTTTAATATATACATGGATGGGTTTGTAAAGGAGATGCAAGGTAGAGCAGTGAATATGGGGATGGCTCTTATGAATGAGGGTGAGATGTGGAAGATTCCAGTGTTGTTGTTTGCTGATGATACAGTATTGTTGAGTGAAGATGAATGGGAGTTGCAAGGTTTGGTGAATGAATTTGGGACAGTGTGTAAGAAGAGGAATCTGAAACTCAATGTAAACAAGAGTAAAGTTATAAGTTATAGTGTCTGAGAGGAATGAAGTCACAGAATGCACAGTGAGGTTGCAGGGTGTGGATTTGGAGAATGTGAGTGCATTCAAGTATTTGGGTAGTGTGATGAATAAGGATGGAAGTTTTTGGGATGAAATACTTGAAAGGGTACAGCAGGGAAGGAAGGTTGTTGGTTCACTGAAAGAGGACGTGAGAAATAGGGAGGTGAGTATGGAAGTCAAGAAGTCACTGCATGATCGTATCGTGATCCCTACTCTGACGTATGGAAGCGAGGCATGGACCTTGCTTCAGGGTAACAAGTCAAGAGTGAAAGCAGTGGAAATGAGTTACTTGAAAGGAACATGTGGAGTGACATGGAGGGACAGCTTGACGAATGAAGATGTGAAGGAAAGTTGTGGTGTGGGAGTGGATGTGGTTGCAAAGATTAGGAAAAATACACTGAGGTGGTTTGGACATGTGGAGAGAATGGAGAATAAAAGACTGACTAAGAGGGTGTATGTAGATGGAGTGGAGGGAGGGAGAGGGAGGGGAACACCGAGGATGAGGTGGAGGGATGGAGTTGAGAGGTATATGAGGGAGGGGGGGGAGTGAGCTGGGGGGAGGGTAGGCAAATGGTGGGTGACAGAGTGACTTGGAGGCATTTTGTCTGTGGCCAGCCTTTGCGGGATTAGGGTGTTGGGCTATAAATAGATAAATAGACTATTTTTTGCAGATGATGGACTGGTGTTATCAAATAGTAGGAAGAAGATGGAACAAATGATAGATTTATTGATGGCGGTATCCAGAGAATGTGGATTGGAAATAAACAAGCAAAAGAGCCAATGTATGATTATGAACAGAAGAGGGCAAAAACCAGTAAAGATCAGAGATACAGGAGTGGTGACAGGTATAAAGTACCTAGGAATGAGGATAACAGAAAAACAGGGATATATGGAAGAACACAAAGAAAACAAAATTGAAATGGCAAGAAAAATGGCAGGAATAACTTCCTCAGTAATAGTAAAATCTTGTAATAAACTCCTGACTGGAGAAACCCATTGGAAAAGGGTAGTACTACGAAGGGTACTAATGGGTGGGGCAGTAGTTGTCTGGAAGAAAGAGGAGATGGGAAGACTACAAAGGATAGAAAATATGGTTTGGAGGCAGATACTGAGGGCACCTGGATACGTTGCTGTGGAAGCACTGAGAGGAGATATTGGGTGTTCAACAATGGAAGAAAGAGACGTAAAGAATAAGCTTTGCTACGTAAGGCATGTGATGGAAGGAAAAAATGAAATGCTAAGAGAAATAATATTAGAAATGGAGGAAAACAAAAGAGAACATCAGTGGTTGATGGTGGTGAGAAGCTACATGCAGCAACTTAATACTGAAGGTATACATGAATTGGAGAGACTGGATGAAGAAAGCATTAAGAAAAGAGTTAGAGAATGAGGAGAAGATAGATGGAAGAGCAACAGGGAAAAGAAATCAACCTTGAACATTTATAGAAGACATAAGAAGAATATAAAGGAAGAAGCAATTTATAACTCATACATATCAAAACTAATGTTCATTTTGGGGAGGAGGAAACACTGGAGCACTTCCTCATGAAGTGTGAGGAATTACAAGAAGTTAGAAGAAAACATGGAGTGAACGAAGGGACAAAGGTGGAAGACTTGCCACTGTTCAACTCACCAACAGAAAAAAGCAGAGAAAACCGTGAAATATACATACAGGATCTGTGGAAGGAGAGAGCGAAAAAGGTAAGAGCAGACGAGTGATGTTTGAAAATACCGCCAAGCGCTACCGAAACAAAGGCAACAGCACCCGCTCATCAGTAACAGGAAGCCGTCAAAGTACAGTAGGAGTGACCTGTCTACAATAATGGACGATCAGTCAGTCCACTACTGAATAATCTCACCTGATATTACACAAACTGCCCTACTGTGACAAACTCAGTGAGTTAAAATGATTAAATTATTCAGGTAGCCTAACTACATGATGCATTGTGCATGAATGTTTCTTACTTTCACCTGAATTGTTGCACACCCAGATTCACCTGAGTCAAATTAATACTAACATAAAGTGTCTTCAATTACTGCATTTTGCATAAATTTTCTGAGCTTTTAATCTGACAAGACTCCCACTATAATAATCTGAGCCTTTAATCTGACAAAACTCCCACTCTAATAATCTGAGCTTTTAATCTGACAAAACTCCCACTCTAGATTATCAAGGTATTAATAATTTTGCTGTATTGAGAAAAAAAAATCAAGACTTTGCTTGGGACTGGATAAAGTTTTAGTGATATATGACACAAGCACAAGATTCAAAGCTGTCTGGTTTCTCCACAATGTACATTCTTTTAAATTATACTTTTCTCTCTTTAAAGGTCCGATGATAGCTTTGTTTTGATTTCAGTTGTCAATAGCCGGAGAGTAAGCGACGTGTCCGCGTAAACAAGTAACAGCTGTTGACGCTTTGTTTACATTGATGAATTCTTGTATTTCTGTCATTTCCGGCCTTCGTACCTGGAAGACGGGAAGAGAGTGTGGTGTAGAGGTCAGCAAAAGGTCGGGAAGTGAAAGTAATCGAGAGGAGAAGGAGAATAACAGCGTGCGAGAGGAGTATGTGGTGTGGCTGACAGACGAAGGGATATACTTTCATAACAGTGTCACAGCTGGGTTGGTTAGTGCGTCGTCCAGTGTCGCTGCTTGGATCCACAAATACAAATACTACCATTTCCCTTTCGTAACTCGGATATTTGTTTGCAGGAAGAACAAGGCTCGTGGCAAATTTCAGCAACACCCTTCCTTGTCTTTCATATAAAAACAAGAAATACTTCATGATTTTCCTCCCGCAACTTAAGAATCATATTTTTTCATAAAGAACAAGCAACAAAGGAAGATTCTATACCCCCCTTAACCTTCCTGCAAAAAGAAATTCTTATGACAGTAAAGTGATCATAAATTTGTGAATGTGAACAGCCCTTAGCCAGTTCACTATCTTTGAAGCGGCATTGTGATTTTATGGATTGCTGGATTTGTATAGCGGTAGTGTTATATTTTGAAATTAGGACTCACAAGGAAGGGGGAGGCCTAGGATCAGATGGAGGGATGTGATGAAGAGGTATATGAAACAGGGAGGTATGAGCTGGGAGCAGGGCAGTGAAATGGTGGGGGACAGGGCAACATGGAGGTGATTTGTTTATGGCCACACCTTACAGAATTAAGGCATCTGGCAATAGACAGATAGACAGGACTCACAAGCAAGCCTTTCTCCAGTTTAACTCTAACCTAATGCCTTCCATATATAACATTTAAAAAAACTGAATGTGTGAAATCTAAATCTGGTAGTCCATAAGATCACAATGCCATCTATGAAATCCACCCATAACTTCATAAATTCTTCCCTGTACTGTGAATGTAATAGAACTGAAGTTCGGCCATACTGGTAAAGATAACAAACCCTTCATTTCAAGAGGCCTTACAGTTAGTAGTGGCCTTAATAAAGAGTTAATGTTCCTGAGATGAAAAAAAAAAAAATTTGCAGTTTTGGAGAGTCAGAGTTTATTCTATTTTTTTTCCCCTAACTTAGCTAAAAGTCTGTTTAAAGTAACCTAGTAGACCTCTAATCTTCTGTAACTAATCTAACTTAACCTGTCCTAACTAACACCCAAGAAGTAAAACTGTCCAAAACTGCATAAATAACAATATAAGTTGCTGCATGACAGTATTATGATCCCCCACTCAAATGGATCTTGAATTTGGCTCTCTGTTATCTTGTTTTTGTTTTTTCTTGAAGGGGATAATTTGTGTGCTCCTGGCCTTTGGTTCCTTCTTCCTTGGATTTAAAAAAAAAAAAAAAATTGGAAGTGAAGCTTGGACCCTCTTGGAAGGACACAAAGGAAGACTGAAGTGGAAGTGAGTTATCTATGAGGAGCATGTGGAGTTATGTGGAGAGACAGACAGACAAATGAAGTGAAAGAATGTTGTGGATGTGAGAGAGAGAGAACATTATGAGAATTTCTGACTCTGAGGTGGTTTGGCCATGTGAAGAATGAGAATGAAGACTGACTAGGAGAGTGTGTGAGTAAGGTGGATGAGATGAGGGGGAGGGGGAGACTGGGGATGTGAGTGAGAGATGAGAGAGAGAGAGAGAGAGAGAGAGAGAGAGAGAGAGAGAGAGAGAGAGAGAGAGAGAGAGAATGTGTGTGTTGGAGACAGTGCAGCCTGATGACAAAGGACAGGGTGACATGGCAATTCATCTTTGACCAACCCTTGTGGGATTACAGTGTTTGGCGATAGACAGATAAAATAGATAGATAAATAGACTGGTCACCACTGTATGGAGGTTTTCAATTGGTTTCTGTTTTCTTTTTTAAATATTTCATGCAACTACCAAATTATTTTCTTGATTTTTTTTTTTTTTTGGGGGGTGTGTCTCTCCATGCCTTCAGTGTCATGCAGTATGGTGAGGGAGTCATTGCCACATGGGTGAATGGCAAGCCTATCCCTGTTCCATACGATGCTGTTTTTAGCTGAATCAGGCAACAAACAATTTCATTAAGTTACAAGTAGCAAGAGCCTCTAGTAAGAAATCAGTTAATGGTGGTGTTATGTAGCCTTCAGTTCAAAATATCTTTCTACCTATCTATCTATAACCAGACGCCTTAATCCCGTAAAGGTTGGCCACAAACAAATTGCCTCCATGTTGCCCTGTTCCCCTAGCTCACACACCCCTCTCTCATATACTGTACCTCTCCACTCCATCCCTCCATCTCATCCTCAGTCTCTCCCTCCTTCTCCCCTCCTCCATCTCACTAACATACACTCTCTTCATACCTCCCATCCTCTCCACATGGCCAAACCACTTCAATGTATGTCTCCTAATGCTTTCTATCACATTAACATCCATACCACAACACTCCTTCACTTCCTCATTTCAGTCTGTCTCTCCATCCTCTCCACATGGCCAAACCACCTCAGTGTATTTCTCCTAATGCTTTTTATCACATCCACATCACAACACTTCTTCACTCCCTCATTTGTCAGTCTGTCTCCATCCTTTCCACATGGCCAAACCACCTCAGTGTACAAGTATTTCCCCTAATGCTTTCTGCCACATGCACAGCTCCTGAACTGAATAAAATTGGTTGTTGAAAGAAAAAATAACAAAAATACATCACCATAAGGGGCTCAGTGTCACAGATAAGTAGATTCCATTGCATAAATAATTTCACTGAACAACCGTACTAGTTTTATGAAGCAATTTGTCTAATACTGTATCTAAGCTGAAACGTGATTAAAAGTGCTTATTTAGAGGTGGAGAGAAAAACTACTATGCACACTTATTGCTTGGGTCTTTTCTCTCTCTCTCTCTCTCTCTCTCTCTCTCTCTCTCTGTAGTTTATAGTGGACTTAAACATTACTTGCAATCATTCTGTTGCTTATAGTGGACTTAAACATTACTTGCAATCATTCTGTTGTTTATAGTGGACTTATATACTGTATAAATGGAGATGTATAGATGGAGAGCGAGAGACTAACGAGGAAAGTGTATGTGAGTGAGGTGGAGGGGGGAGAGGGAGGGGGAGGCCAAGGATGAGATGAAGGGATGGAGTGGAGAGGAAAATGAGAGAGGGGGGTGTGAGCTGGGGAGGAGGGCAGCAAAATGGCAGAAGACAGGGTGACATGTGGCCACCCATTATTAGGGTATGTCATATTTTCCGACAATTACATTTTGTGACAGCAGGTCACTTTTTTAGTGCATTTATATGTGTAGATCTCATTTCAATCATCAAATCGTTGAAAAAAGATCAATTTTGCTACCAGGAAACCCATTTGAAAATACAGTATGACAAAACATGCCATCCATCGAATCTGAATTGTCGCTGTGTATTGATTACCTCAACAGTTTAATCATGCTGTATTCTTGTCTCCTTTTATGCTTATGTTGAAAATTAGTTGTATTACATATAATTACCATATCGCCAGCCGTTTTGTTCATCCGTTTGACTGCCTATGGAAAGTGTATGTTCTGTACTGGAGTGGTGACTCAGTTTTTTTAGATAACAGAATACTGTACTGCTGTCGAGGTGGAAGCATCTATCCACTGGTATATCTGACAACTACTGCTGCTAGCATTATTTTCATCATACAGAGAACAGATGAAAGGGTCCAGTTGTTGTGTCAAGAACACCAGTCAGCAGCTAATTGATTGAGCATCTAACTTGTTGGTCCTGCTAGCTTCATTTTGACAGAAGTCCGAACGCTCAGGGATTGCCTGAGAAGAAGTATTGAAATCCAACAGGCCAATATTATTCTGCATGATCGTGACAGAAGAAATATTCATTTGAAACAAATTTTTGATACTGTGGCTGATGAAGTGACTGATGCCTGGAGTAGGTCGAACCATCTCTTCAAAGAACCTGTGATCATGGGAAAGAAGTCAGTTATTCAGAGGCTAGAAAGGGCATGGAGCGCCTTTTCTGACATTTCTAGAGGCGAGGGCAAGAAGAAAGCAGAGATCGAAGAATGAGAGAAGAAGCTTGATTCTCTCTTTCGCTCATTCATCGCTCATTTTTGAAGGCTCCAACATGCTTGCATGTGTCGGCCTTGGTCACCTAATGGCGGCTCTCCATGCTGCTCGATCTCTGGCAGCCTCCCTATTCAGTCCCTTAACCCTTAAGTCACATTTAATGACCTCATCCCATGTCTTTCTCGGTCTACCCCTCCCAACCCCTCCCCCAATATTAACACCTCTCACCCTCTGTACCCAATTATCCTCCCCCATCCTCTCCACATGTCCAAACCACCTCAGCCTGCCTCTCCTCATCACAACACCAATACACTCCAGTCCCATCCTACCTCTCAACTCTTCTATCGTAAGCCCAGCCCCCCCAGGCCTTGCACGCAGGGACGCACTGCACATCCACCTAATCATTGTCATTTCTGTACGTTTAAACCTGCGAATATCTTCTTCCTTTACTGCCCAGGTCTCACTACCATACAGCATCACACTCCTAACACATGCTGCATACAAAGACCCCTTAGCACGTAAGGAGAGTCCTCTCAATGTCAGGAGAGGCAACAGCTCCCTGAACTTCTTCCAACCACTTCTCACTCTAGCAACCGAGCTAACTCCAGCCCCACCTCCGGCACCTAACATGTCTCCCAAATAACAAAACTCCTCCACACACTCAAGAGACTCACCTGCAAGTTCAACCCTCTCACGCCTAACAATCTCCTCCTGCTCTCCCCGACACACCGCACACATGAAATCAGCATTATCTCGCAGTCTACCTCCAATACCACTACATCTCTTGTGCACCCACTTATCACAGACACTGCACAAGATGGAATTACTTCCCACACCTTTGTGGCAAACTGCACATGGCCACTCTCCCTCTCCTCTGATTGTACCGCCACCAACCCTAGATATCATCACTTTTGTTTTATCTGCATTTACCCTTAAGCCCTTGTGCCCCATACCATCTCTCCACTTCTTAAATCTTTCCTCAGCCTCCCCTTCATTCTCAGCAATCAGCACCAAATCATCAGCATACAACATCTCCCATGGGAGTCCATCTCTGAAGTCACGTGAGAGGGCTTCAAGCACCATGATAAACAACAAGGGACTCAAAACTGACCCCTGATGCACACCAACATTCACGGGAAACTCATCACTCAAAGCTCCATTCACCCTTACCTGAGTGTGAGCACCCACGTACATGGCCATAACCACCCTAACCAGCCACTCTTCCAACCCTAGCTTTCTCATTGCCCACTTCACCACCTCTCTAGGGACTCTGTCAAAGGCCTTTTCCAAATCAACAAAAACAAAATACAATTCCCTTTTCTTGCCAATATATTTTTCCTGAAGCTGTCGAACAATGAATATGGCATCAGTGGTCCCCCTGCCTGGCATAAACCCAAACTGCATCTCATTGATATTCACTCTTTCTCTAATCATACCTTCTAGAACTCTCTCCATTACTTTCATTATCTGATCTAAGAGCTTTATACCTCTGTAATTTCCCCTTTCCAGGGCATCACCCTTCCCTTTGTACACATTTACAATTACACTCTTCAGCCAATCATCTGGGACAACACACTCATATATAATCCTATTTATCAGGTCAGTGACTAACCTCACCCCAATATCTCCTGAGGCCTTCAACATTTCGGCAGTCAACCCAGACACACCTGCCGCCTTCCCCACCCGCATCCTGCCTATTGCCTCACTCACAGTAGCAGCGTCAATCAAAGGCCAAGGCCCAAACACTGGATCACCTGGCTCCAAACCTTCCCTATCCCAATCAAACTCCTCATTCAACAACCGACTATAATGCTCTCTCCATGCATCTTTAATATCCTCACTGTTTACCAGTACCCTTCCCTCATCATTCTTCACACACTGCTCGCCTACAATGTCCCGATTATCTCTCTTCATCTGATTTGCCACCCTAAAAACCATATTTTTCCTTCCTTCATGATTTAGATTATCAAGTGAAAGTCTCTGTGACTCAGACTTCGCCCTGTATACAATAACTAAATGCAGGTGTCCTATTCTTTTGTGTAGTGAGGAAGCAGCTCCATGTAAACAGGGCTGTCAGGCTGAGGCACACTGTCTCTGTACTTGCGCCAGGGAGCAAAAGCTGTCTCACTTACACCTGCGATGGTTGAGGTCTCAAAGGGAAAAGCAGGGTAGGAGATCTGCTTACATGATTGGTGCCATGGATGCCAAAGAGACAGCCAGGCAAAGGAAGATGATTAAAAGGAGAAAAACTTCTGATGAGACCATGCAAAAGCAGCGAGAAGAGACAGACACTCGTTGCTAATGACTCAGAGATGTGATGTTGATGGCACAACCCTTGATGCATATGTTACTGCAGAAGATCATAGTATGGCAAGTGAAGAAGAAGAGAAAACTGGGGAAGAGCAAGGTGTTACAATGAAAGACAGTCACTGAAACTATCTTGACATCGGTGGAACAGCGGAGTCTTCTGTGTGATTCGCTGTGTCATCAGCCACAACAGTGGCAATTTACAATGACGCCATATCAGATCTGATACGGGGTGGACAGTTGCCTGCAAACAAGAAGTATTTGTGTTGCGGCGGCAAAAAAGTTTTCAGGGCGAGAGGCAAGATTATGCAAGTAGCAACAGATAAGGCCACACAACAGTTAGCTGGAAGTGATGTCAAAGGAGTGTTTGTTGATGGAAGACGAGATGATATGCTTGTGCCGGAGCAAGACGAGGAGACAAAGAAGTTTCGCATGAGAGTGGTAAAAGAGAATCATATGACAGTCACAGAAGAACCTAAGGGGAGTTATGCCACACACTACACCCCAGAACCAAAGTGCAGGACGGCAAAAGCAGCATATCAAGCTGCCATTGGCCTCCATGACTGGATGAAGGATAGAGGGCTCGATACATCCATTGAGATGATCGGCAGAGATAGTACCGCTGAAATGTCCGGCCACAAAGGAGGCATGCTCGACCATGTTGAGGGGCTGGTTGGTCGCTGGCTGTTCAGGGTGTTCTGCTGAGTGCATATCAACGAGCTTCCATGGCAGCATCTTGTTGCACAATTGGATGGTCCTGCCTCATCAAGTCATGGTGGCAAGGTGCAGTAGGCAAGATGCTGGCGAGAGGGAACTTCATGGAGCGTAAAAAGGAATTCCAGCCCATACAGTTGCTTGAGCCTTTGGTGGAGATACCTCATCTGGGTGAAACACCTTATCAAAGACGGACCCCGCCATCTCCTCACTCTACTCAGGCTCTGGAAACAGCAGGACGAGAGGGTGAGGCTATCATGAAACCCTACCTGCTGTCTGAGGTTTGCTGGACCCACCCTGAGCCTCCCCTGGTGACTTTACTATCTTCATGCAATTCTGAAGAGAGAGAGAGAGTTTGCTGGGGAGATCATCAGTCTGAGGGGAGGAGATGGTAGTGGCAGCAAGGCAGTCCGGGAGTACAAGGTACCATTGACAGTGAACCTGCAAGCCAACAGCCTCGTCCAGCTGATCGACTGGGAGAAGGAGGCGGTGACCGAGCCCGTCCTCACATGCAGTCTCACTTCATCACAGTTGGAAGACATCAAGAACTCTCCTTTGGTCGTACCCAGCTACTCCCTTCACACCCAGAGCTGTGAGCGAGCTGTTAAGCTGTTCACCAAAGCTTCCAATTCTGTGTGTGGCTGGGTCAGGAGGGACAGCTTCATAAGGGCGCAGATGAAGCAGGGGGACACGACGCCTGTGTTCAAGAGCAAAAATGACTTTATGATTGTGTTCATGTAGCTATGTGCTGTGTTGGAAGCATCCTTCGGCATGTAGAATATTATTATGTGTTAACTGTTATCCCAAATAAACACGGTCGAGTATAAGGTTGAGTATACTGAAAAAATGAGTTATTATTCAGACTTGAAATACGTTTCCTGGTAGCTAATTTTTATTTTATTGAAAATCCAAGTTCATATTCTTAATCTGCATACCTAACTGCATTATAAAAGTGACCTGCAAAATTGAAAGTAATTACTGTATTTTTCGAAAATCACCTTAACATGACATACCCTACTGCCCTTATGGGAGTAAGGTATCTGGCAGTAGATAGATAGAATAGATAACAGACTAAACACTATCTTTTATTTCTACAGCTAACTTGCCACCTTCAAGACTGGAGGAAAGACCAGAGAGAAGAGTTTTGTGACAAGTGAGAAGATGGAAAGTTAGAGACAAGGACCCTGGAAAGACTTCAAATTGAGAAAACAGATACAGCCTTCATTAACCTCTTCAGTAGATATAAAAAAGTTGCTTAGGATAGATAACTGAAGGGAGGAAGAAGGAAAATTAAAAACATTGGCTTTGAAGAGACTTTTTCAAACTGAGAGAGACTTCTGATATTGAGGAAATAGATAGAGCTCTCATTAACCCCTTCAATAGACAGAAAAAAGTTGCTTAGGATAGATGATAGAAGAGGGGAAGAAGGAAAATTAAAAACGAGGACTTTGCAGAAGCTTTTCAATACTTTTTCAATTGAGACAGACTTTTGAAATTGAGGAAATAGATACAGCCTTCATTAACCCCTTCAACAGATAAAAAAATAAAGCTCCTTAGGATAGATAATTGAAGAGGGAGAGAAGCCTTCATAAGTAAGGAAATGAGGAGATACTAGAAAGCGTCTGCATAAGAGAAACAGGAGAAGGGATCGGTTAGGGAAAGAGAAAGAAGGTATCAAAAGGAAGAAGGGGGAAGGACTGAGGAGGAAATAAAAGATAAGAAAAAAGTGAGATAGGGAAGAAAGGGGGAAGAAAAAGGACATCGAAGCAAGAAAGAAGGAAGGAAAAACATACAAAGTAGGAAGTTGAAATAAAGAGAGTGAGAGAAAGAGAGGGGATATTAAATGAAGTAAGAAAGACGGGAGGAAAGAAAAGCATACAAATAAGGAAGTGGAAATACAGAGAGTGAGTGAGTGAGAGAAAGAGAGGGAACATTAACAGAAGTAAGAGAGAAGGGAGGAAAAACATACAAAGAAGGAAGTGGAAAAAAAAAAAAGAGAGTGAGAGAAAGGGAGGGGATATTAAATGAAGTACGAGAGAAGGGAGAAAAGAAAAAGATACAAGGAAGGAAGTGGAAATAAAGACAGTAAGTGAGAGATAGAAAGGGAGGGGACCAATGAAGTAGCGAAGGGAGAAAAGACAAGCATACAAAGAAGGAAGTGGAAATAAAGTAAAACTGTGAGATAGAGAGAGGAGACACTGACTGAAGTAAGAGGGGAAGAAGCAAAAACAAAAAGAGAGCAATCACACCTCACAACATGAAAACAAAAGCATAGTCTCCCAAACAACAAGCGTACGAAACAAGGAGGCACAGTTCGAGAGAGTCACCCTGAGAGAAACTGACAAGATGGGAAACGCTGACACAAAGCTACACTTCAGAAAGGCAGTTGTCCAGCTAACCACCAAAACACAGGTAGGGTTCCAGTCCTGACCTACTTCTCTCTCTCTCTCTCTCTCTCTCTCTCTCTCTCTCTCTCTCTCTCTGAATTTTTCCAGTACAGCTCATCCCCTGCTTACAGACTTATGATTTATGATCTTTTGGAGCTATGAACTTATTTTTAGAAGCATATACTGAGCTGTTTTTCCACATCTGCAAAATATTATATGCAGAACACAACCCCTTACGAGATTATGGAGTCTGGCTATAGATAGATAGAGACTTCATGATAAAGGTATTAATGATCAGGTTTACTTGTAGCAGATATTACAACAACAGCATTTCACTTTCTACTTGTGTTCATAATGTTTATCCATGATTTGCACATGCAGTACACTGACTCAAGTACTGTACAGTATTAGTAATTTTTGACTTAAAAAAAAAAAAATCACATGCAGGGAAGCAACTGCACTGAGTCTGCTAATAATGTGTAATTTTGGGGAGCATTACCGGTATTTTATCGTAGAGTGCATTTTAAAAAAATTTATGAGTACTTTGGGAACACACAAGTTTATCCTGTTGCCAGTCACTCACACTGGAACACTATCAGGAACACAATATTGGTGAGAGAGAGAGTAATACTACATACTGTACATGATAGTGTCTGGCAGTGTCCTCTTAACTTTCTGTTTTGGAATGGTAGGAAGTTTGAGAGCATTGTGGTGTTGATGTGGATGTGTTAGAAGGAATATCATCAGGTGGTTTGTATGTGTGGAGAGGATGGAGAATGAAAGATTGACTAGGAGAGTGTGCATTAGCAAGGTGAAAGGGAAGAAGGGGAGGAGACTGAGGATGAGGTGAGGGGATGGGATGCAGAGGTATTCAAATGAGGTTGGTGTGGAGGAGCATGAGAGATTGGTTTGGTGAGTGTATGTGAGTGAGGTGAAAGAGGGGGGAGGAAGAGACTGAGAAAGAGATGGAAAGATGGAGGGCAGAGGTATACAAATGAGGGTGGTGTGGAGGAGCATGAGAGATTGATGGGGTGAGTGTATGTGAGTGAGGTGAAAGGGCAGAGGGGGAGGAGGAGACTGAGGATGAGGTGGGGGAATGGGGTGCTCTCTCTCTCTCTCTCTCTCTCTCTCTCTCTCTCTCTCTCTCTCTCTCTCTCTCT
>JAGKTI010020245.1:0-16455 GCA_018397915.1 Birgus latro | reverse complement strand
CAGCATGATGAAAACAGGTTAGGCATGAAGTTAGGGTACTTACAAACAAGAAGCTGCCCTCCTGATGTAGTAACCCACTCTATCATCTCAGACTCTGACAGGAAGATCTTGCACCTGGCACACCTTTCCAATTGAGAATCACCAGCACTTATCACCAACACTTTCCACAACGTTTTTTTTTTTATAACTGGAATCACATCATTTCACTGCACTGTACATAACAGTAAATTCCATCATCACACACGTGATGAAGAAGGTGAAGAGCAGTATCAAGCACTGTAGGAGGTAGGGTATCACCACAAAAGCAATCACTTCAGCCACCATTGTCGGAGCTGTTCATGAGGCAGTAACTGAGTGGGTAATGGCGACCGACAGACAGGCACCACGAGTGTAAACATAGCCGATCTGTGCGGGCGGGAAATTCAAACTGACGCGGTCCCCAAAAATCGATATTTTTTCGATTTTTTTCGCATTTTTTGGCATTTTGGGGGTTGGGCAGCCCACAATATTCGAATAGTGAGTATGTTCGAGTTATTGGACGTCCGAATAATGGAGGGATTACTGTATTTTGTTTGTGAGGTTGTGGTGGGGGATGGCATGAAAAGCTTTACTAATGTCTAGTATGTCAAGGAGTGTTGTGTGTGGTTGCCTAACTGAATTCAAGCCTTCAGAAGCTCTCTGTGTAAGGTCTGTAGGAAGAGTGTTTGTGGAGTGTAGTGGCCTAATGCCATGTTGTGATGGCGCTAGGGGGGCGTGAGGTGTAGCTAATTGTAGTACCACTTGTTCAGTGACTTTAGAGGGGGTGCAGAGGAGTGTGATGGGGTGGTGTGTGGAAGGTAGCGTAGGGTCTTTGTTGGGTTTAGAGATAGTGATGATAATGCCATGCTTCCAGATGTTGGGTGTTATGTTGTGTGAGTAGCTGTAGTTTGATATGTTGGTGACTGCTTGTATGCCTTACACTCCAAGGTGTTTAAGGTGAATGTTCCTAATGTTGTCTGCTCCACAGGCAGATGAGTGCTTAAGGTTGTTAATAATGTGCTTCGTATGGTTGTAAGAGAAAGGTGCGTAGTCTGGTTCTGTGGGGAACTGTCTCTTACGTCGGATGATACGTTGGTTGTCGCGATGGGTGTTTAGATGGCTGACATGTGAAAAGTGATTGATGAGAGTTTTTGCTTGTTGTTTGTTTGAAAGTATGGTTTCTGTTGTTGTGATGGCAGCATGTGATTGTGTAGTGTTGCTGTTGGAGAGTCTGATGCTGTGTATTGTTTAGTAGAGTTTGCTGGTGTTTGTTTTGTGGTCAGGTGTTTGTGGATAATATTCCAGTTGAGTGTTTGCTGTTCTAATATTTTATTGCTTATTTGAGTGTTGAGTTCTTGTATTTGTTGTACAGTGTCTTGTGTGTGGGGTGTTGGGAAGTGTCGTATGTGTCCCGTTGACTGATGAGGCCTTGAATTTATGGTGTGAAGTGGGGGTTGTGTACCTTTCTGTTGCCTTTAGGGATGTCTTTTATTTGTATTTTGTATAATTGTATTGAAAGTGTGCACAGCGATGTTGATGTTTTTGACAGATGTACTGTTTAATGTTTCAAAATGTTGTTCTGTTTCAGTTGTGAAGACCTCCCAGTTGGCTTTGTTATAATTAGTGTATGTGTGTCTGTAGCTGGCTGGATTGATTCTGGTTTCGGTAGTGATGATGATCGAGAGGTGATCAGATCCTAGGGTTTTGACCATTCTCCAGGATGTTGTGGGGTTGAGATATGAGGAGCAGAAGGTGATGTTTGGTGATGATGGGAGGAAGAGGGCTTGGTGTGGGTTATGGGTATGTTGATGGAGATTATTCAGTATGAAGAGATGATCTGTTTAGGATTGTAGTACCAGCCCTCTGTCAGTGTCGGGGTTGTTGACATGCTTGGCTGACGCCTTGGCTTTGAAATCACCACCCAGGATGATGTTGGGTATGTTAGTGATGTGGTGTATTTGTGGAGTGTAATTGTGGGGGACGATTGAGGCGATAGTTGTGTGTGATTTGTTACCAGTGTGTATTTTAATTGATTGTATTTCTGTTGTGGTGTCATGTGGGGGGAGAAGTGGCTTTGTGTGTGCCCTGGTATCTGAAAAGGTGATGGATTTTTGTGTACCAGGGTGATGAGTCCACTGCCACCGCCATCGGCCTGGTCTTGTTGAATGGTGGTGAAATTATGAAATGTAGGTGTTTTTAGTGTTGTGTGTAGTTTTGTTTCTTGTAAGATGGTAATGTGTATGTTTTGTTGTTTGATGAATTGTGTGAGTTCTTGTTTTTTTGTGTTTATACCATCTGTGTTTGATTGAAGGATGTTTATGTTGTGTGTGCGATGTGTGTTGGCTGCTGCAGCTCAGGGGAGAGGTGGTGGTTTGGGTGAAGGGGAAGGGGTAGGAGAAGGTTGTGATGTAAGGGTTGGGGTGGATTAGGATGGGGTGGAATGAGAGGGGTTGGGGGATTGGATGGAGTGGGAAGGATCGGTGGGTTTGGCTGAGGAGGTAGGAGATGGGTTGGTTGGGGTGTTAGTGAGTGGGGGGAAGGAGTATAGGGAGCACGTCCAGGTTTTTGCGTAATGGATCTGTTTCTTGCAGGAATTGCACTGAACTGAACCCTTTGTCTGTTGGCTCGACGTGGTAGGTTTTGAGTATGTTGGACATGTGTATTTGTTGGTGGGTCCAGGATTGCTCTCAATGTCCCCAGCTAGAAGAAGTTTTTGAGAAATGACCGCCGGGGAGTCATTTCTCGGTGTAGAAAAAACGGTGTTGTTGTATGTGTTGTGCTGAGAGGTGTGGTACTTGCCCCAGTTGGCCGAAGCTACTCCCAGGTTCTCGGCCCCCATGTGGGGCCGGGGGGTTTGCGGTGGTTTGGCCTCCATGCTGTCCTCCTCTTCTGCTTCAACAGCCTCTGGGGGGTAGACCCACAGTGAAGACACCACCGCTTCAGGTCCGTTTTAGGAGTGTAATACTGTATGGTAGTGAGATGTGGCCAGTAAAGGACAGCAATATTCGCAGGCTCAAATGTGCAGATATGACAATGATTAGGTGGATGTGCAGTGCGTCCCTGCATGCAAGGCCTTGTCGAGGACTGGGTTTACGATGGAAGAGTTGAGAAGTAGGATGGGACTAGAGTGTATTGGTGTTGTGATGAGTGGTAGATTGAGGTGATCTGGGCATGTAGAGAGGATGGGGGATGATAATTGGGTGAAGAAGGTGAGAAGCATTATTAGTCGGGGTGGAGTTGCTAGGGGTAGACCAAATAAGATGGGGGACGAAGTCATTAAGTGTGACCTCAGGGTTAAGGGACTGAGGGCTGCCATAGATCGAGCAGCATGGTGAGCTGCCATTAGGTGACCAAGGCCAATGCATGGAAGCATGTTGGAGCCTTCAAAAACAAATTGAAATGAACACTACTTTGTATTGGTCAGATAGTTCATCACCCAGCCTCCATACATGTAACCAACACAGATCCTCTCATTCATTCATCCACACACTACACACTTAATCAGTCATTGGCTTCTGTTTGTTCACCTCACCACCCATCCACCTTAGCACTTGCCATGTATACCTGTGGATCATTTTGTGCCAGAGGAAGGTATTAGCTGTTGCCAAGCCCTTCCCTGCACAAATATACACCAGAGCAGTGCCATTCTCATCCACTTCAGTAGGTGCACCCCACTCACCTACCACCCTGTCTGTTATGACATTACCCACTTTTCCATGAATATCTCCATGCATGCTTCTACTTTCAGCCAATGGCCATCTTTTACTCTAGTCCAGAGGTTCTTATCCTGGGGGGTGCGCACCCCTAGGGGGGCGTGAATAATTTCCAGGGGGGGGGGCATGTGGGAAAAAGTAGGAATTTCTCTAATTATATTTGTAATTCTCTTAACAAAACCATGGCTAATATCAAGATAATTATGTAACACCCCTCTCTTGATGGTTGAAGGAAAGTCCTGGAGTAAGTATTAACGCCTTTTAATGAGGAGCACAGAAATATAGGTGTTGCCTCTCTGATATCAGCCCTGCGACTGCCCGGAGTCGAAACATATGGAGCTGATTGGCTAGGCTAGCCTGGGAACACTGCTAACGCTGCAGTTTTGGATACAGTGGGGGGGTATACAGTGCGGGAGGCATAATACATACACATATGATTAGAGAAAGAGTGAATATCAATGAGATGCAGTTTGGGTTTATGCCAGGCAGGGGGACCACTGATGCCATATTCATTGTTCGACAGCTTCAGGAAAAATATATTGGCAAGAAAAGGGAATTGTATTTTGTTTTTGTTGATTTGGAAAAGGCCTTTGACAGAGTCCCTAGAGAGGTGGTGAAGTGGGCAATGAGAAAGCTAGGGTTGGAAGAGTGGCTGGTTAGGGTGGTTATGGCCATGTACGTGGGTGCTCACACTCAGGTAAGGGTGAATGGAGCTTTGAGTGATGAGTTTCCCGTGAATGTTGGTGTGCATCAGGGGTCAGTTTTGAGTCCCTTGTTGTTTATCATGGTGCTTGAAGCCCTCTCACGTGACTTCAGAGATGGACTCCCATGGGAGATGTTGTATGCTGATGATTTGGTGCTGATTGCTGAGAATGAAGGGGAGGCTGAGGAAAGATTTAAGAAGTGGAGAGATGGTATGGGGCACAAGGGCTTAAGGGTAAATGCAGATAAAACAAAAGTGATGATATCTAGGGTTGGTGGCGGTACAATCAGAGGAGAGGGAGAGTGGCCATGTGCAGTTTGCCACATGGGTGTGGGAAGTAATTCCATCTTGTGCAGTGTTTGTGATAAGTGGGTGCACAAGAGATGTAGTGGTATTAGAGGTAGACTGCGAGATAATGCTGATTTCATGTGTGCGGTGTGTCGCGGAGAGCAGGCAGAGATTGTTAGGCATGAGAGGGTTGAACTTGCAGGTGAGTCTCTTGAGTGTGTGGAGGAGTTTTGTTATTTGGGAGACATGTTATGTGCCGGAGGTGGGGCTGGAGTTAGCTCGGTTGCTAGAGTGAGAAGTGGTTGAAAGAAGTTCAGGGAGCTGTTGCCTCTCCTGACATTGAGAGGACTCTCCTTACGTGCTAAGGGGTCTTTGTATGCAGCATGTGTTAGGAGTGTGATGCTGTATGGTAGTGAGACCTGGGCAGTAAAGGAAGAAGATATTCGCAGGTTTAAACGTACAGAAATGACAATGATTAGGTGGATGTGCAGTGCGTCCCTGCGTGCAAGGCCTGGGGGGGCTGGGTTTACGATAGAAGAGTTGAGAGGTAGGATGGGACTGGAGTGTATTGGTGCTGTGATGAGGAGAGGTAGGCTGAGGTGGTTTGGACATGTGGAGAGGATGGGGGATGATAATTGGGTACAGAGGGTGAGAAGTGTTAATATTGGGGGAGGGGTTGGGAGGGGTAGACCGAGAAAGACATGGGACGAGGTCATTAAATGTGACTTAAGGGTTAAGGGACTGAATAGGGAGGCTGCCAGAGATCGAGCAGCGTGGAGAGCCGCCATTAGGTGACCAAGGCCGAGACATGCAAGCATGTTGGAGCCTTCAAAAACGAAACGAAAACGAAAACGATATACATATAAGGGGAATGGTACAATTATGAAAATATGCAAAAGTATCGCCTTTACTAATTTTTGTTTTCTTTATGCAAGTTGGCTTACCATTTTCTATACCCGTTAAATGTATGTCTTCTTTCGTTACCGGGCCTTCAGTGTCAGTTGCCTCCCACACACACGCCCATGATAATTACTCCTCTTCTTTCATATACTTCTTCATTTGAGCTTGTTGAGGTATGTTTTATCTCAGTTGTTATATTTATCTAAATATGGTTTATGCTGCCCTGAAGTTTATTGGTGAATTGTGAACACGTATGTGCTGCCCTATTATTCGCAAGTTTTGAATTCCGATTGTATTTTATCAGTAGCTGGTGGTGCTTATAATCACGTGGTGGTTATGGTGATGTGTTTATGATCACGATGATTTGTTTCTTAATAAGTACTGAATGTAATCATCTTTAAACTACAAGGGAAAAACATAACATCATGCACCACGACACCATTCGAGCCTTCATGGCCAAACTCAATCTCTGGAAATGTCGAATTCAGTATGGGAATGCAGCCAGTTTTAGTAATTTGGATTCCGCTCTCTTTCACAGTTACCTTGATTCTGAGTTAAAGAAACAAATAATCACTCATCTGACTGACTTGAAAGCAGAATTCATCAAATACTTCTCAGATATAGATAAGAAGCGTTAAGCCTGGAAATTCATCAGGAACCCATTTCAGTGTGAAATACCTGATGTTTCGGATGAAGTGCAAGAGGAGTTTCTTGAGTTAAAGTTCAACTCCTCAGCTTCAAAGAAGTAAATCTTGAGACGTTCTGGGTCAAGTACCTTCCAGTTTACCCTCTGATCTCACATCAAGCTCTTCGGATTTTGACAGTGTTTGGATCCACGTATCTTTGTGAAGCTGCATTTTACATGTTCGTTGCTGTCAAGACCAGGTGCAGAAACTAGCTGAATAATTAAGGGGACTTGCATTGTGCACCCTCTGGCATTCGACCACGCATTCAAGATCTGGTAGCTAAGAAGCAGTGTCAAGTATCTCATTAAATTAGAAAGTAAGTTCATTAAATATGTTGGATATAGTGTTTGCACAGAATTCATGCTCAATAAAAAGACTAAAAACACCCATTGTTTTCAGTTTTTCCTTAAAATCTGGGAAGGTATTTTATCAGTTTGGTTGAAGATGTGAGGGGGGGGGAGGTTGAGGGAAGGACCAACTACTGGAGGAAACGTGGTAGTAAAAAGGTTAAGAATCACTGCTCTAGTCGCTTGGTACTCCACTGGGCTAGATGCGCAAACATTCCCCCCCTCCTGTATTCTCACTTTCATTCTTACCCATACAATCCAAGATCCAGCTGATCCATACTCTCTTATATTCTTCTTCAAACTTTTGAATACAGCAGTACATACATTCTCCTTTGCCCTCGCATTCATTTCCACCCATGCATATACACCCAATCCATACATCTACTCCTTCACACACTTGCAAAAACCATTTGATCTCAGTCAGCCATTTTCCATCCTCAAGCACATGAATAATGTCTGTTTCCTTCTTTCACATTATCATTTGCACCTCTTCCCCTTGTCATGTCCATTGTCTGGTCCAAGGTCATCATATGTAGGTCTGTCCAGGTCTGAGGCTTCTTTGTTGTATTTTTAATAAGATTTAACTGGGTGAGACATGACCCTTCCACCAACCCACTTTGTCACATAGGAAACACACATTATTTGGTTATATGGTTATCACCCAGCATAGTAAATGATTTCCTGACTTAAAGGAAATCATTTGGCTTATCACTGAGTATAGAGTCACCTAAGTGTATTCCTGCATTGAGTGGATGATGGTTACTCATTTGACAGGTTCTGGAAAGGGACACTTTCACATGGGAACACCTTTACAACCCATATCTGCTTGGTAGTTATACAGATGTCTTTTTATGCATATACTCTTCCATGAGTGAAGAAGGTGGGCTGCAGGTAAAGGGCAGCTTCAGTCCTCAGCCCATTGGGATCTTGTCAAGAAGAGCTTGTGCTCACAACAATAACAACAGCAGAAGCAACAGTCCAACTCATAAATTTTACTGTGGTTAATAATAATTTTATGTAATAATAGTCTACATTGATTTCAGATCCTGATAACGGAGAACCTTGATGAGCCTCGAGCCATCACAGTAGATCCAGACGGTGGGCTTATGTTCTGGACGGATTGGGGTGGAGAGCCTAAGATTGAGAGTGCTGCACTGGATGGGTCACAGCGGCATGTGGTGGTCAGCACAGACCTAGGTTGGCCAAATGGAGTTGTTGTTGACACTGACCTACGCAAACTGTACTGGTGCGATGCCAAGATGGACAGAATAGAGGTATGCATCATCCTGTACTTCTTACACACACACACACACACACACACACACACGGAGCAGCAGCCACAGCGAGAAGACGTGTCTTAAACCGCCTCTCAACAAACCCTAAGTAGTTTTCAGGAATTGTCCTGTCTCCAGTTTTTTTTGTTCAAAATTTTAAGTATTGCAAGTTATTATAGTCAACCAAAAATGTAAAGAACTATTGTCATTAAGTATACATGAATGTTTTTATAGGAATTTTTGGAACAGCTGTTCAGTTTAGTACTGCAACCGACCTTAAAAATGGCCGACAATGTAAACATTGAGGAACCGGAATTCCCAGGATTTGACAGTGAAACAAATGTAATGGATCTGGTTAAAACATTGATTATGAGAATTAGTGGTCTAGAAAAGAAAGTGGAAGATCTAGTATCAAGAAACATGCCTGAAAAAACCGAAAATACTATACAGAGTTTGATACAGGCCAATGAGACAGCTAACCAGGAGATCGAGACTTTGAAACGAGAAAATATTGAATTACGGAGAAAACTAGAAGAGAGCAGTAACAAAACAGAGAAGGTAAGTAGTGTGTTAGAAGAGCAAAAGGCAAAGTGGGCACATGTGGAAGAAGAACAGAAAGAAGTGGTCAGTTTAAGGGAAATTATTCAGGAAGAAAGGGAAATGAACAAGAAAAAAATGGAAGAAAATGTAGTGAAAATATTCAAGAAAAAAGAGAAAATAGTGAGAGAAACAGTAGAAAGGAACAGATGTGTGATAATATTTGGAAACAGGGAGGAAGAAGAAAAAGTTAGGTCTGTGAGACTCGAGAGAGACTCAAATCAGGTGAGGCAAATATTGGACAAGATCGATCCCGAAGGAAACAAGTGAGAAAAAGAAATTGAGGAAGTAAGGAGGATAGGGCCATATAAGAAAGGGGAAGCAAGACCAATGAGAGTTAAGATGTCTTCAGAAAGTGTCGTAAATGACATACTTAAGGTGACCTGGAAACTAAGTAAAGAGGCAGGAATGGAAAATATTATAGTAAGAAAAGACTTGAATGAAGAAGAAAGAGAAGTTTTAAAATCTTTGAAGGACCAAGTAAAGGAAAAAAATGACAGGAGGACAGAGGAAGAACGTAAAACTTTTTTTGGGAGAGTGATGGATATGAAAGCAAGGAAGGGGTATGTGAAGAACTAGACGTGTAGGAAACAAAGGGGATGGATATGAATACGAAAAAGAGAAGAACGAGTAAAGATAACAACAGTGCAGCAAATCTGAGCATCATGTACAGTAACGTAGATGGATTAATATCTAAGAAAGGAGAAATTGGAGACTACTTAAATGAAAATAAACCTGAAATTGTTTGCCTAGTGGAGACTAAATTGCCCCGAGATGTCGATATAAAATTATTTGGCTGGAATAATTATAAGATTTGGAGGAAGGACAGAGAAGGCAAATTTGGGGGAGGAATAGTGATATTAACCCATAATGACCTAAGAGTAAAGAATATAGAAATTGAAAATACTAAGGCTGAACTTTTGGGAGTTGTAATAGAGGACAGTTATGGAGAAAAAACGGATATAATAGTTTTTTATATGCCCCCCAAAACTAGGGCATGGACAAAGGAAGATTACGAACAGTTAATAAGTGAATCCATTATTAGGCTAAAAATGTTAATTGAACGAAGAAATAGAATAATATTAATGGGAGATTTTAACTGTAGAGAAGTTGATTGGGAAATATGGATGCTGGGAACAATGAAGAATCATGGGGAAATAAATTAATGGAATTGATGATGTAAAACATGTTAACCCAGTTGATCAAAGAAAACACAAGAATTTGGGGTGTTGATGAACCATCCAGGCTTGACTTACTATTCACAAAGGACCCAAATGATGTAAGAAACATAACCTACCATTGCCCCTTTGGTAAAAGTGATCATCTGATAATTGAGATGGATGTGTTAGGAGTGAGGGAAGGAGAAAGAGATGAAAAACACAGAGAAAATAGATACAATTATGGGAAGGCAGACTTGGCTTCCCTGAGGAACTTTTTCCGAAATGTAGAATGGAGTAAAATGAATATGATCACAAATGTTGATGAGAAATATGAGTTTTTGATAGAAGTATATAAAACAGGAGTTACTAAGTATGTCCCAAAATTTTCTGCAGCTATGGAAAGGAAGAAAGAATGGTTTAACAACAGATGTAGGATGGCACAAGAGGCAAGAAAAAAAGCATGGAATAAAGTGAGAAGAAGGTATAGTGAAAGGGCTTGGGAGGAGTACAAGCAGGTTAGAAATGAATATGTAAGGGTACGGAGAGAAGAGGAAAGGAAATACAAAAAAGATATTGTATCTAACTGTAAAAAAGAGCCGAAACTATTTTACAGGTTTGTAAATGGCAAAATGAAAGTTAAGGGCAGTATAATACGACTGAGGGATGGAGATGAAACATACGAAAGAGAGGAAGACTTGTGTGAAATAATGAACAACAAGCTGCAGTCAGTTTATGTATTGGAAGACGAATTTAGGGAGCCTGAAATGGAACCCAGGCTGACGAGAATGACCGAAATTACAGTTGACATGGATGAGGTGCTACAGCTGATGAAGGATTTGGATGTGAGAAAAGCAATGGGACCAGACGGTGTGGCTGGATGGATCGTGAAGGAATGTGCCGACCAGTTAGTGTGGCCAGTTTATGTCATTATCAAGACCTCGCTTGAAAATGGACAGTTACCTAAAGATTGGAAAAGAGCAAGTATTGTGCCATTCTTTAAGGGAGGAGATAGGGAGGATCCACTTAATTACAGACCTGTGTCACTTACTAGTATTGTTTGTAAAATCTGTGAGAAAGTTATTAGAAAAAGATGGATAAAGTATTTAGAAGAAAATGAAGTGATAACACTAAGACAGTTTGGTTTTAGGGAAGGAAGATCATGTATTACTAACCTACTAAGTTTCTACAGTAGGGTAACAGATGTCGTACAGGAGAGAGAGGGATGGGCGGACTGCGTTTATCTGGATCTTAAGAAAGCATTTGACAGGGTACCCTATAAGAGACAATTGTGGAAGTTGAGGACATTTGGAGGGGTGCATGGGAAACTATTAAAGTGGATGGGAGATTTTTTTGATAGGAAGGCAGATGAGAACAGTAATAAGAGACAAGGTTTCACAATGGAGAAATGTGACTAGTGGAGTACCCCAGGGCTCTGTCTTGGCCCCAGTAATGTTTCTGATATATGTAAATGATTTGCCAGAGGGTTTGAATAGTTACATGAGTATGGTTGCAGATGATGCTAAAATTATGAAACATATTAAATGTATTGATAGTTGTAAAGAACTGCAAGAGGACTTGGACAAACAACACAGCTGGAGCCAGACTTGGAAAATGGACTTTAATGCCAAGAAGTGTAATGTATTAGAAATGGGTATAAGTGAAAGAAGACCACACTGGACATATAAAATGGGCAATGAGATTGTTAGTGTGTGTGCGCATGCACACATCTAAGTCACGAGTGATGACATCATCGGAGGGTTCCTGTGGTATGGAACTGGGAGCCTTGCTAGTTCACGTCGTGAAGCCGGTGAGTGTGGTTGTCTAGTTCCAACACTGGTAGCAGAGCGTGGTTCGAGAATGGCGTCGTGTTCGACCAAGTGGCTTCCAAAACTGGGAAATGATTCCACATACGAGAGCTGGAAAAAGGATATTGGCATTTGGTGTGAACTGACGGACCTAGCGGCAGAAAAACAAGCTTTAGCAATACATCTGTCATTGTCTGGGAGAGCGAGGGTGGCGTCTTCGCAGATTGAAACAGATGTTCTGAAGCAGAAGGATGGTGTTCAGACCCTGCTGAAAAAATTAGACGGTTTGTTTCTTGTGGACAAAGGACGTCGACAGTTTGCAGCATTTTTTGAGCTGTATAACTTCAGAAGAGCCAGTGATATGAACATTCGGGAGTTCGTGACAGAATTTGAGCATGTTTACCTTAAATTTACCAAGCAGGACATGGAACTGCCAAATTCTGTGATGGCTTTTATGCTCTTAGCCGCATGCAAACTTTCAGACAGTGAACGACAACTAGTGATGTCCGCGATAACTGAGGTGACATACGAAAATATGAAATCTGCCCTGAATTGTATTTTTGCTGGTGAAATTGGCAGGCAGAACGAGGCATCAGTGTCTGCCAGGGAGGTGAAAGACGAACCAGTATTTTGGAGTGACGAAGTTGAGGGTGACGAAACGCTTTATGCTAGAGGTACTCGACGAGGACGGAGAATGTTGCGGGGTGGTGCAAAACGTGATCGACGTCGGGGTAGTGGCCGATTTTCAACTGTATCTGCTAGAATTCCCCAACGCTCATCCACCGGCAGGAGGCAGAACCCACTTGAGCCTGATAGAAAGGTATCGAAGTGTTTCGTATGTGATTCTAGATTTCATTGGGCACGTGACTGTCCGGATGCATACGAAAACGATGGCAGCTGAGAAGAGAATTCTGAAACAGTGCATCTGTCGATGTTTATGGGCTATGCGGATGATGCCGCTAGTAGAGGTAAGTCACAGACTCTAGTAGAAGAATCTAAGGGATGTGCTCTTTTAGACACAGGGTGTTCTACAACTGTATGTGGAGTTGAATGGATCAACTGCTATCTAAGTGAGCTCACTGATTATGAACGTGATGCTGTAAGAGAAGAAGCGTCCTCCTCCGTGTTTACCTTTGCTGTTGGTGTCACAGTTTCTTCCCTCAAACGTGTTACTCTGCCCTGCTACGTTGGAAAAATGCGTGCTACCATCGTGACTGATGTTGTGGACTGCAATATTCCCTTGCTGTTGAGTAGACGTTCCATGAAAAAAGCAAAAATGTTGATTAACCTTGGAACTGACCAGGTCAAAATTTGTGGAACTATCATTGATTTAAAGTCCTCATCTTCAGGCCATTACTTACTTCCAATTTCCGTATGACTAGATCGTAAATTTTGTGAAACAATCATGTTGGCAACTCGTGGGGGTGACGTAGAAAAAACCGCTTTGAAGCTTCACAGGCAATTTGGACACCCTACATCGGCAAAACTAATTAAACTGATCACAGATGCGGGAATTAAAAGTTCAAAACTGGAACAGGCTGTCAAGGCTGTATCTAATGCTTGTACAGTCTGTTGCAGATTTAAGAAAGCCAAGCCCCGACCCGTAGTCAGTTTGCCCATGGC
Organism: Birgus latro; assembly: GCA_018397915.1. Lineage (NCBI taxonomy): Eukaryota > Metazoa > Arthropoda > Malacostraca > Decapoda > Coenobitidae > Birgus > Birgus latro. Next base: position 3,341 of record JAGKTI010020245.1, on the reverse strand, counting down.
GTCTAAGTTTAATGAAGCCATAGCCATGGATTTGAAAGCTTGGGGAAAGCATTATTTCTTAATACTTTAAGAGACATCACATATCTGTATGTGGTCACAGACTGGGTCTTGATAGTAATTAAACAAAAGTCTATGTATTGGATACATAGTGTGCATCAGACGTAAATAGACCATCCAGCTTCGTCCTTGGAATCTTCTGTCAAATTAAGAAGCGAAGACGAGAGTGTTAGTGTGTGTGTGCGCACGCACACATCTAAGTCACGAGTGATGACGTCATCGGAGGGTTCCTGTGGTATGGAACCGGGAGCCTTGCTAGTTCACGTCGTGAAGCCGGTGAGTGTGGTTGTCTAGTTTCAACAGAGATGATTAGTAAAAGAAAGGATGAGAAAGACTTGGGAGTGATTATTCGGGATGACCTGTCACCAGAAAAGCATATAAACAAAGTTATTGGGGGAACTTATGGATTACTGACCAACATGAGAGTGGCTTTTAATTATATGGATGAGGAAATGTTGAGGGAGTTGATAGTGACCATGATAAGACCAAGACTAGAGTATGCGGCGGTGGTATGGTCACCTCATTTGAAGAAGCATATTGATAAACTAGAAAGGGTTCAGCGGATGGAAACGAAGATGATACAGTGTTTAAGGGAACTCACCTACGAGGAGATATTGGAAAAACTGAAGTTACCAACATTGCGTGAGAGAAGGGAAAGAGGTGACTTGATCACGATATTTAGAAATGTAAGAGAATTGGAAAGGGTGGATAGAGAGGATCTTTTTGTGTTGGATGATGGAAGAACAAGAGGAAGAGGTCATGGCTTCAAGATGAGGAAAAGTAGATGTCTTAATGATCTCAAAAGGTTCAGTTTCCCGAACAGAAGCATAAGTATTTGGAATGATTTAGACGAAGAGGTGGTGCAGGCGAAAAAGATTCATGTATTTAAAACTAGATTAGATGAATGTAGATATGGAGACGGGACAACACGAGCTTAGCTCAATTCCTGTATACTACAAGTAGGTAAATACACACACATGCACACACACTGTGGAAATGGGAGAGGGAAGGGCCAAAGCAATAAATATGAAATTAGAAACTGAAGAGAACTGTAAGAGAGATATAGCAGTAGTATATGTTCCACCTAAAACAAGAGTATGGATTGATGATGAATACCAGGAGATGTTTACAGGCATGGTTAGTTATCTACAGAAATTGATTGAGAAAAGCAGCAATATAATTCTAATAGGTGATTTTAATTGTAAAGAGGTGAACTGGGAGGAATGGGACTCAGGAGGCGGCGAAGATTCGTTTGTCACTATATTGTTAAACATTTTAATGAATAATGTAATGATGCAGTGGGTCAAAGAAGAGACACGATTCCGAGGTGATGACACACCAGCAAGATTAGATTTACTGCTAACCAAAGAACCTGATGTAATTGAATCCTTGAAATATCTGTGTCCTATGGGAAAAAGTGATCACGTGGTCATTGAGTTCCAGATGATATTAGGGAACGTGGTGCCAAGAGATGAGCTTCATTGAAACAAAAGGAAGGAATCACCATAGTGAAAGTAAAAGGAGAGGTCTATAAAGATGCGGCAATGCAAGCTAAAATAATGAACAAATGTTTCCAATCGGTTTTTACTAATGAAGGGGAGTTTGTGGAGGGGGAGGGAGTGACTAGGTATGTGATGATAAAAGATATAAAAGTGGAAGTGCAAGAAGTGTACAAATTACTAGAAACTCAAGATGTAAGGAAAGCCCCAGGACTGGATGGAATTTCAAATTGGGTACTGAAGGATTGCAGAGAACAACTGGCGGATAAGATTCACAGTTTAATTGTTTGTTCTCTGTAAGAAGGGAAAGTGCCTCAGGAATGGAAGCGAGCAAATGAGGTACCAGTTTACAAGGGAGGAAACAAGGAAGAACCCCTGAACTATAGACCAGTGTCCTTAACCAGTATGGTTGCAAAATTGTGCGAGAGGATTCTGAAAGATAGATGGATAAAATTTCTGGCAGCGATGAATATTTTGACTGAAAGTCAATTTGGATTCAGAAGTGAAAGGTCATGTGTTTCCAACTTGTTGAGCTTTTACTCAAGAGCGATTGATGTGCTACAGGAGAGAGACAGTTGAGTGGATTGCGTGTATTTTGATTTGGAGAAGGCCTTTGACAAGGTACCCCATAAGAGACTAATGTGGAAATTAGAGCATATAGGGGGACTGAAGGGTAACCTCCTGGAATGGATGAGAGACTTTTTGAAAGACAGACAAATGAGGACAGTAATAAAGGACAGGACGTCTGGATGGAGAGAAGTAACAAGTGTGTGGTGTCCCACAGGGCTCGGTGTTGTCTCCAGTAATGTTCCTGATTTACGTAAATGAAATGGTAGATGGAGTGAATAGTTATACAAGTCTGTTTGCTGATGATGCAAAGATCTTGAAGAAGGTAGAGGTTGAAGAGGACTGTAAAATGCTGCAGGGGGATCTGGATAAGGTACATAATTGGAGCCGGATGTGGGAAATGAAATTCAACGCAAAAAAATGTAAAATATTGGAAATGGGTAAAAACACCAAGAGGCCATCACTGAATTATTTGATAGGTAATGAACAGGTAATGAACCAATCACAAAAGTGAGAGAAGAGGAAGATTTAGGAGTGCTGGTCCAGGATAGTTTGTCACCTGAAAAACACATTAACAAGATACTGTAGTTAGAGAGACATAAACTCTTGACCAACATAAGAGCAGCATTTCATTACATGAATGAAGAGATGATGAAAAAATTGATAGTGGCCATGATCCACCCCAGGTTAGAATATGCAGCTGTAGTGTGGTCCCCACACAAAAAGAAAGATATAAACAAGATTGAGAGAATACAAAGAACAGCAACTAAGATGGTCTCCAGTCTGGCAGATCTGTCATACAGTGAGAGGCTAGAAAGGCTGGATTTGCCTTCCTTAGAGGAAAGGAGAGAGAGGGGTGACATGATTGCAGTGTTCAGGACCATGATGGGAGTAGATAAAATTGATAGAGAAGATCTGTTTGTATGGGATAAGAGAGCAACAAGAGGACATGGACTGAAACTGAAGAAGCCACACTGCTTGAAGGACATCGAGAAATATAGTTTTCCATATAGACACATAGACCTGTGGAATAGACTGGACAAAGAGATCGTCCAGTCTAAAAACTTAAATAAGTTTAAAGCAAAATTTGACTTACTGAGAAAGAGACGGGAATGCATCTGTAGCTCAGTCATTTCTGTACCGTGTCCACGCACTTAGGATCGCTAGTTCGAATCCCACAGCTACTAAAATATTACTAAAAATCTGGGAACATTAGAC
>JAGKTI010020244.1:0-16455 GCA_018397915.1 Birgus latro | reverse complement strand
TTCCCTAACTCTGTCAATAAGTATCCTACCATATATTTTTCCTATTACACTGAGAAGGCAAATGCCCCTATGAGATGAAAATGCTTGATTATGTGGGTGCAAACTGCATGGAAAATGCAGTAAAAAAGAAATGGGGAGGGGGTCATGGCCCAAAAGCTGCCTTCTCCATCCTTAATGCTGAACCAAAACATGTGATTGAGATTAGAATGGTCTTAATCATGAGGAAGTGCTCTGGACAGTATGAGTAGCCATAATATTGTCTTGGTCTGCTACTGCCCTACAGTAGATGTGCTGTATATGGGTAAAAATCTTATCAGAATGTGTGAACTGTACATATGTTGAAAATTAATGGAATTTAATGTAAATATAAAAAAAGTGTAAGAATAAGCACTGTAAGAGTCATCTGTGGTGCTGATTGTGTGTATATGGTGCTACGACACAGAAAAACTAAAAAGTAAATGTAAGTATCGGAAACCTTTGTAAATTTGTGGAGACTGCCAAAAAAGGAGTCACAAGTAATAGACAGTGTGTGTATAAGATTCTCAGATTTGGAGAAACTAGGCAGTGATTAGAAACATGGAAAATAATTGTGGGTGAATAGAGAACAATTCATCAGTCGATATGTGGTGCCAGAAAAGAACCATGAGTTTATGTGTGGTGACACTGTATACAAGGTGGTGTGTAAGTAGAAAACATGTAAAAGTGTGTCATACATCAAAAGGCCAGTGTGGAATTGGGAGCTCCAAGGAAAATGAAGCTAAGTTCAAAATAAATATAATTTATGTAGATTATTATTGAAATTAAAATTGGGGGGGAGGGGGAAATAGAAAAATGTAAATGTAAGTGAATATTTCAAACTGCCGCAAACTATGCTTGTATTTACGTAGATATGAATTAATTTAACTTCCCTTCACCTTGAATGTTAATTTGTTAGAATACAGTAACAGTAGAATATGGTGATAGTGATGAAATTTTGTGGAGAGGATGTAGATCCATCTTGTCTTATTCTGCCACAGATGTGTGAGAAATATTGTGCAAAAGGACAAAAATCTTCATTTAGTTAAAATGAATGAAGTTCACATGCATATTTAAATATTACACTTGAGAACAGTGAAAAGTAAATGTGCAATAAAAATCATCATCAGTGAGGGCTGTTCTGGTAAGGAAGGTTGATAACAGAATATCATATTTAGTCAGCACATACTGTAAATTTGAAAATTGTTTTAATGTTGTGAGTGGGTGTATTAGTCAGTATTATTTTTTTATAGTTATGGAGCATGATATAGAAACAGAGATACACAGGCAGCTGTGTATTTCTCCCAGGTACAGCTGCAGACGTGTGAATAATATTGAGTGATAAGTCTAAATGCAGCTTATATAAATATATAAAGACCATCACAGAACACTGGAAGAAGCTAAGAGAATTGATCCTGGAGACCTTTGGCACCATTGACAAGCTCTACATGCTGTTTCTGTGAGGCCTAGTACTACCCAAGCTTGGATACTTCAGCCAGTTGTGCAACCTATCTACCATAGGTGAAATTGAGAAAGCCAAGGTTTTTCAGCAAATTTTGACCATTAGAATACCCTCAAAAGCAAGTAGAATTTAATGGGAATGCTTGAAGCACTTGAACTGTTTCTCACTCTGATGATGTCATTTCTGGTACTTCATCATATATACATGGAGGACCCTTGAACCCAAGTTTCAGACACTGGTGTACAGTGATTCACACCTGCACAAGATGGTGTTGCATCAAAGGATCCAAAGGAAATTGTCAGAGCATCAGGTCCGGATGGGCTGTTAATTTCAGCAGAACAGGGTTTAGACTGCCCAACAAACTACTGTACCCACATGTGTAGAAAACACATCATCTTCACCTGTAAAACCCTTCAGTTAAAGTGGATGTTCCGTAAAAGATTTAAGGCTACTGCTTCTTGCATACTGCGTCTGACCTCCATGAAAGGTGGTAGAATACAGTATACCACTGTATTTGTTGGTACATAAGTGGATTTAGTGGGTCTGTGTGTATCTGAGGCAGAGTGGCTGTGATCTTAAGGTGCCAGAAGTCTCACTGTTGATTGAGGAGAATTGAAACCATAGGAATTGTCGTTATTGCTGAGGAAAGCTGAGGTATTTTGCATAACGAAGACGCGTTAAATGGTTAAACTTCCGCCACTGTAATGTTCAAAATTAGGGTTGTTACTTGAAATGTTTAAACGGCAGCAGAGAAAATGAATTGAAATTGTATATGAAATGTGAATGCTTGAAATGTTGAAAATGCAGGTATCACTGAGGAAGCTGGTTGAGCTAGTTTATGAAATGGGGTTACTTGAAATGTACAGAATGTTGTGATTGCTGATGTTGAATAAGTAGATTATAAGGTGATGTTGAAGTCAGTGGGAATTGCTGTGGCTGTTATTGAAGTAATGTTCTAAACAAATTACAGTTATGTGTGCAAAACGATATAGACAGTATACAGTAGATCCCTGGATTTCGTACACAATTCATTCCTGGAGGCTGTACGAATTGCGAATTGTTCAAAAATCAAATAATTTTTTCTCATAAGAAACTATGTATTTTGCATTAATCCGTACATAAAACCTTTCAAATATAGAAATAAACTCTGTAGATGATATAAATGATAATTTTAGTGCATCTTACCTGTACTGAGGAGAGCTGATGGCTTAAGTGGATGGATGGGGGGAGGAGGATGAGGGGTGTTAGTTTTTGGAAGGGGAGTCACCTTCCATGAGAACTGTAGGTAACAGCCCTTCTGGTGTTTTTTCTCCTTTCGTCTCTTTGGATGAGGAGATTCTTGGGACTGGGAAGATGTTTGGGGTGAGGGCATTGCTTTGGGTGCTTGGGGCTGGGGAGATGTTTGGGGTGAGGGCATTGCTTTGGGTTCTTTATTGGTAAAGACCCTGTCCATTGTTGTCTGATGTTGAAAACTTTTCAAGATTTTCCTAAAATGATCATTACCATCGTCATCAAACAGGTTGATGCTCCTGTTGACCACAGCAATGTTAGGATGCCATTTTTCCACCAGGCTCTGTGTTTTCTCCCAGTGGTAACACAGTTCCTTAATTTCCACAGTGGAAATGCTCCCCTTACTCATCTCCTCCTCTGAAGAAGAAGGTTCCACAGCCACTTCCTCTTGCTAGCTCCTTGTGCAGTTGTTGGAGTTCTTCGGTGGTCAGCTCATTCTTGTGGTCTTCCACTAACTCCTCCACATCCTCATCGTCCACCTCCAAACCGATGGTCTTCCCCAGGGACACAATATCATCCACCACTGCAGCCCCTTGTTCAAGCTGTGCCTCAGAGCCTTCGAAGTCTCTGGCTTGGATGGAGTCTGGCCACAAATTTCTCTATGCAGAGTTCAAAGTCCTTAACCCGAAAACCGCGGGGTTGTGGGAGGCGGTCCTGGTACTTCCCGCCTGGGGTAATTTGCACTCCGACTGACTTTCTTAAAGTATTTGTCAAAAATCAGTTATTTGTCCTAGAGTATTATAATTACATATGCATATGGCACATACCTTCTGCTTTCTCCTGGGATGTTTTTTTTTTAGCACTCTTCGACTACTGTAGGACTTGTGGAGAATTCTGAAGTTGGGTAACGAAGTCTCCAATTTAAGCTTTCCCACAGCCCGTAATATGAATACCAATGTTTAATGTTATCACTACAAACACTATTTAATTATTTACAAGTATCTATTCTCCCACAAAAAAACACCGTGAAAGCAATTGAAAATGAGACCATCCTAATCGTGCTAGTTCACAGCTCGCATTCGGTCATTTTGTATTCATATACACACTCACACTTTACATTCCTATTATACTATTACACTTATATATATTTACAGTCATTTACCGCTTCCCACACGATGTTTTGTTGGGGTAAAGGTCACAGGGCAATTTAAAATGGCCGCCAAAGCGGCGGAAATGGAGAGTTGCGATGTTGACGTCATTACACTTTCAAGGACAACATTCATCTGATTTAGGTACGTATCTGGGTATAAAAAGGTTCGAAATCAGCTGTTATTGAATATGCTATGAAATAAGTCGTTGGAAATATTGATAATACATATTAAATTAGGTTTGTCTAGGTGAATATAAATATCACACAGGCATCTTCCAAATTTTTTATATACTGTATACTTATATCTTGAAAGCCCGGTCTAATTAAAAACAACAGAGAAGCACCCAACTGACGGCTCGCGGCTTGAGCCATTGCCACCGAGTGTCATGAAAGTGATGGCCCGCGGTTAAGTGGTTAAAGGAACTTCACCCCAGGCTTTGTCTGTTATCATTAAGCAGTGGAGGATATTGAAGTGGTTCTTCCAAAAGTCTCTGAGGGTTAGCTCGGTGTTGGAGGCCACTTCAAAGCACCTTTGAAAAAGTGCTTTTGTGTACAGTTTCTTAAAATTAGAAATGACCTGCTGATCCATGGGTAGGATTAGAGGAGTGGTGTTAGGGGGCAAGAATATCACCTTAATGAAGCTGTATTCTCCCACCAATTCTTCCTTCAAGCCTGGAGGGTGAGCAAGAGCATTGTCCAATACCAGGAGGGCCTTGAGAGGTAAATTTTTCTCCTCTAGTTTTTTTTTTTTTTCAGGAGCACACACTTCATGAATCCACTCAGTGAAGAACTGCCTTGTTACCCAAGCTTTACTGTCAGACCTCCACATTACACTGAGTGTACTTTTTATCACATTGTTCTTCTTAAACACTCTTGGATTTTCTGAGTGATACACAAGCAAAGGTTTAATTTTCAGATCCCCACTGGCATTACCACAAAACAAGAGTGTAAGCCTGTCTTTTATGGGCTTGTGTCTGGGGAGTGATTTCTCCTCTTTTGTAATGTAGGTCCTCTTAGGCATGTTTTCCCGGAGGAGGCCTGTTTCATCATAATTAAAAACTTGTTGAAGAATGTATCCCTCACTTTCTACAAATCTTTTAAATACCCCAACATACTTTCCAGCATCCTCTTTGTTAGCACTAGCAGCCTCCCCATGGCTTACAACACTATGAATGCCACTTCACCTCTTAAACCCATCAAACCAGCCCCTACTTGCTTAAAATTCATCACCTTCAGCACTGCTTCCAGTGGCATTTTTCTTAAGATCACCAGACAACTGCTTAGCTTTTTCACAATTTATTGTTTCAGAAACACTATCACCAGCCCATTGTTTTTCACGAATCCACACTAGCAATAGTTTTTCCATTTCTTCAATAAGTGGTGACCTATAGACAGCAAGAATAGTCACTCCTGTCGCCACATTAGCCACTTTTATTGTTTCTTTGTTCTTTAGTATGAATGAAATGGTAGATTTCGCCATACCATAATGAATGGCAAGATCGGAGACACGGGTTCCACTTTCAAACTTTGCAGTGAGTTCTTTTTTCAGCTCAATTGTTGTTCTCACTGCTTTTCTTTTAACTCCAGCTAACTCACAAATCTTCTTAGGGCCCATGATTATGTACAATTTTCTAATAAAAATGCATGATTTATCACAAAGTTTAATGGAGCCTGTATAACTGATGCGTAGCTGGCGGAAGACGAAGCGGGACTGGCGACCACGTGGCTCATATGACGCCACGTCTCTTAGTGTGAATAGCGAGTCGCCGTACGAAAAGTGGAGCGATTTTTGGATGAAAAAGCTGTACGAAAACCGAGTTGTACGAGCAGGGAGGCATATGAATTCTTCCAGAGTTTCAATATACAGTAATCTTCCCACTGTCCAACGTAATAGAGCCAAAGGCATGACCGGAAAGTGGTCTTAACCGGATGGTGGCCCTTAAGCTCCCGCACTGGTCATTCATGACTCTAACCTAACCTAAATCAGAAAACCACCTACCTACCTCGCTACCGGACATGCATAGCACTTATTTAAGTCCTCTTTCACATAAATAATGCACATAAAGCGTGAATTAATTGAATTTTAACCAAAAAATGATGATTTTGAGGTGAGTAAGGTGTTCACAACTTGCCAGCATAGTGTAAGTAAGTATCGGACATGGAAATGACTATGAAAATCACCCTTTCTCACATCCTGTGCGCTAAAATAATGAACACAAAGCATGAATTCGTTTAATTTTAACCCAATAATGATGAATTTGAGGTAGGTAAGGCATAGGTGTTCACTGCGTTGGCAGTTTAGCGTAAGTAAGTATCGGACGTAGCAGTCACTATGAAAATCATCATTTCTCATATCTTGTGCACTAAAATTTGGGATACAACGCATCAAATTAATAAATTGTTACCAGAAAAATGATGAATAAGAGTTAGGTATGGCAAAAGTGTTCTCCAGAATACAGCATGCTGAAAGTAAGTATTGGACGTGGAAATCTCTATGAAAATCACCCTTTCTTACATCTTATGCACTAAAATAATGAACACTAAGCATGAATTCATTTACTTTTAACCCAAAAAGGATGAATTTGAGGTAAGTAAGGCACAGGTGTTCACTGAGTTGGCAGCTTGGTGTAAGTAAGTATCGGACATGGCAGCCACTATGAAAATCATCATTTCTCACATCTTATGCACTAAAATATGGGATACAAAGCATCAAATAAATAAATTGTTACCAGAAAAATGATGATTAAAAGTTAGGTATGGCAAAAGTGTTCACCAGAATACAGCATGCTGAACGTAAGTATTGGACATGGAAATCACTGAAAATCACCTTTTTCACAGCTTGTGCACTGTTGTACTATAGGTAATAATGCATGAAAAAATAGACTGATAACAGGAAATTATGATTACATTTATGGGAATTTTTTACCACTTTACAGCATGCTGAAAAAAGGTTAGACATTAAAATCATTACGGAAATCACCTATCACACAGTCTGTGCATGAAATTAATGAAATGGGAAGAACAAAACAAGGATTTCTGATGAAGTTTGGGTACTTACGAGAAAGCTGCCGCCATCATGTTGTATATCCCTCTCCGTCCTCCTAGACTCGACAATAATAAAAGTGCACCTGAGACACCTGCAGAAATTCACAGAATCTTTGGCACTTCCGCTGCACTTTACACTCACCAGCACTTCCTACAATGTTTCTCTTCCCATAACAGTACCAGAACCTTGCATCACATCACTTCAGTGCACTGCACATCACTTCACATCACTGTAAATTCTCGTGTGGTCTAGTGGCGAGTCCTTGATGCTTAATCAGTGTCAGAGTCTGAGAGGAGCTGATGGAGGCAGCCTAGGGGCTCGTCGGAGGGACGTGGTGATACGCTACCAACTGTAGAAGACTCTGAAGACAGCCGCAAACTCACATCCAGTGGTGACTGCCGTGGCCGATATGCTGGGCTGCGGCTCGGAGCTTGAAGGCCTGTCTTGGTGAGGCAGTGGTGTGGAGCGAGGGTTGAGCACGATGGGGGTGACGGGCCTGAAAAAACTGTCAATTGTTGATTGACGCAAGCAACGATGATTCTGACGATTAATGATGCGCTGCCTGAAAGCTCGCACTTCCTCCATAAGTCCCAAGGGCTCCATCTCTCTGTCGCAATCTGGGTGTTCTAGGTAGTCCAGTACGAACTCCACATGTTCCTGGAGTGCGCTTAGCTTGGGGATGGCTGGAGTAGTGACGAGCCGAGAGGAGTCTGCATCATCGTCGCTGTCCTCGTCGGAATCTTCCTGCTGGGTACTCGTACCAGCAACAGAAGATGCGATCTCGATATCAGACATGATCTGATACCCAGGATTACCTTCATCATCATCCAACCACTCACGCACTTTGTCCACATCCACATTGTCTCCACCCGTATGAAGCCTTGCATGGAAGTAATCCACCTCAAAACGTAGGAAGTCGTGCACCACGTCATTTCCATGAAGCAGATGAGACTAACCACTTTTTAGAGTGTTGACAGAGACTTCCTTCCACGCACTGGCTCAGTTGTAGATAGCAGACTTGAGGTTCTAGCAGCGAAGGTTTTCCACAGTCTGATGTCCTCACGTGTCTTGTCCCTCACTGTGATCGTCTTCGTCCTCGAAGACAACCATCACCTTGTCCAAAAACCTCCGTCGGTACAGCGTCTTCGTTGCCACAATCACTTCCTGGTCCATTGGTTAGATGAGAGCAGTCAAATTAGGTGGCAAAAACAGACACCTAATGCGGCCATTCTCAGCCACCAACTTCTTCTCAGACGGATTCGCAGGTGCATTGTCTAGACTAGAATCAGGAGGGCTTTTACCTGGTCATGTGGGATTTTCAGTGTCTCCGTCTGATAAAGAATGACCTTGACAAAGTGTTGGTGAAACCAGTCTCTGAAGATCTTGGCTGTGAACCAAGCCTTCAGAGAATGATACCACATGACAAGAAGGACATCCATTAACCCCCGAAGGCACTGAGGCTGCTTTGTATGTCCAACAATTATGGGCTTGAGGCAGTGCATGCCGTTAGCATTGGCACAGCACAAAGCAGACACCCGTTGCTTGGAGAGCTTGCGGCCAGGTATACGCTTCTCAGTATCCTGAGCAAGAGTGTTTGTGGGCACTGAACGATAGAATAGTCCAGTTTCATCAGCGTTGTAGACTTGACCGAGAGTGAGGCCCTCCCTGTCGATCAAACCATTCACCTTCTGCCGAAACTCTTCTGTTCCCTCGTCGTTGGTGTCCAGAGCTTCACCATGGGCCTTAGGATTGGTAAATCCGTGGCGTAACTTGAATGCTAAGAGCCAACCTTCAGATGCCTTGAAGTCTGGGGTGTCGTGAAGCCTTGCGAACTTCTCGGCAGCAGCTTTCAGCTCCGTTCCATGTACCAACACACCAGCAGCACGTTGTTGTCGATACCAGATGAGCGTGGAATGGTCAATGTCTGCATACTTAGGAGTAAACATCATCTTCCTCTCCACGTTCCGTCTGGTTTTTGAAGCGAAGTCAGCTGTGTACTAGTGAGGTTTGTCTCGGGACCTCTTGATATCAAACAAAGTAGAGCAAGGGAGGTTGAATTCACGTAGGACTCATGACGTTAGCCACCCGTTGCCCACCTTCTCTAATATCTTCCGCTTCTTCTCCATAGTCAACACCCTCTTTTCCTCTTCACAGGCAGCGGGGCCATCATCACACACACAATGAAGAAGGTGCAGAGCAGCAGCAAGCCCTGCAGTAGGTAGGGGATCACCACAAAAGCAACCACTTCGGCAGCCATGATGAAAGTGTGTGAAAGCATCTACTCGAGCCGGCAGCTGAGCGGGAAGTGAGAGGAGAGTGGACAGAGGTGAGCGGTGCGATAACACAGCTGGTTGGCACGCGTGGGAAAATCAAATTGATGCAGTCAAAAAAAAAAATGGATCTCCCCCCCCTCCCATTTTTTGGGTATTTTGGATTTCGGCCATCAGCCTACGATGTCCAAACAGTGAGGTAACCAGATAATGGTCATCCGGAAAGTAGGGAGATTACTGTATTCAAAATAGTAAGATTCGTGCTATATGAATGTGACACAACCACTCTCACCGGCTTCACACAGCCAACTGACCTACCCCTGCCTACACACCGCAGGACCCTTCCGGTGATGTCACCACTCAGAACATAACAGAAGTGTGTGCGCACACACACTAACAGCAATATGCACTGATGCTCTCATCATCTCTTCTTAATATGACAAAAGATTCCAAGGACGAAGTTGAATGGACTATTATCGTCCGATACGCTCTATGTATCCAATGCAAAGACTTCTGTTTAAGTACCATGAAGACCCAGTCTGTGGCCACATACAGATATGCAATGTCCCTTGAAGTATTATAATCCTTCTAGTCCCGGCTGCTGCACGCAGCTGCTCGGTTGAGGAATCTTTCTTGGTGAGACAGTTAGCCAGTTGTTGTGATGTATCCACCTAAGACACTTCATCAGTCTCCCCTCAGTCCATCATAACTTGTAAGACAGCAATATCAATGCACAATCTCCTGTCTTCTATGCTCCTACAGGAGTAAAGGGTGTCCACCTCTTGTTGTCGATGAAACACTTGATCATGAAATTTTCACATCCAGAGACCTCATAATATATGTTGGTGAGATATACAGTACAGCATTCTCAGCACATTCAAGCAGTGCAAAGGCTACAGCAGATAAGGTAGATTTGATGACCCGCCTGTTCTTTCTAGTCTGCCAGAATATGGGACATCTTGCCTCACTAGCATCTTGTAGGAATATCACAAAACCTCCCTGAGACCCATTGCCTACAAGGTTGGCAAATGAGGCATCCGAAAAGCACTCTATAACAGTCGTCGAGTGGCCCCATTCTCGGAATGTATAGCTTCATGTCAGTCTTTACCCTTGCGATCACCTTGTTGAGCCCAAGCAAATCTGCTATGGTAGCTCAGTTAGTAGTCGCACTCACCTCACAATCCTTCCAAACACAAACTCTCCATTTTTTTATTGTATTCCCTTTATATGTTGAGCAATAGAAACTTTGAGAGTCTGATTCACCAGAATAGAAACTATAGGAGGCTAATCAATCAGAATTGCACCATTTTCTGAGTTGTCATTCAAAACTTGTGAAGAATCATCATTAGGCTTCTCCTGGACTACATTTTTCTCATCACTGGTGACACCACCCCCCAACTGTAGTATTTTGCTCGCTCTAGAGCACATGCTTGACGACACACGTGCACTAGCACGTAGACACTGCTGTGTCTTACTAGAATTTGTTTTCCATCTCTGCCTGTTATGATTACGGGACCATGCCACTAATGACTTGTCATTTTTTTTGTAGAAGGCTTCATCTCCATTTTGGATGTTTAAGTCACTGGAACGTATGTTGTGCCACAGAGCCCTGGCCAAACATTCACCCGATTAAGTTTTTATAAACTCGTCTTGGTAAATGATGGCGATGTAGGTTCCAAGGTTGGAGGATCATTTGTATACACATTAGGCAGGCCGGGGTTTAACAAAAAACCAGCTCCTTAGGAGGAAATTCTGCATAGTTGGTGAGAGCATTTGTTGATACTGCCCAAGCCAAGGCCACATCCAAGTCACACTGGTTATCAGCCATTTTCTTCCTAACAGTGTCACCAATGACTTCATTTGATGCTCACATACTTTGTTGCACCATGGACTCTCTGCAGATGTCATCATTATCTTGATATTGAAGACTTCTACCAATGCTCGCATTTCAGCGTTGCTGAATTCACAAGCATTATCAGTAAGAATTTTTCGAGGTGTGCCAAACACAACAATCCAGCTCCGAAATACTCTTTTGATAATGGTGGTAGCACATTTGTCTGTGATTACTATCGCAGTGGAATACTTGGTCGCCAAATCAACAAGGACTAAGAAATAATGTCTTCCACAAGCTTCGAAATCCATGACTGTGGCTTCGTTTAAATTAGACACCATGGGCAACCTGAGTACGGGTCGGGGCTTGGCTTTCTTGTATGTACAACAGTCTGTACATGCATCAGATACAGCCTTGATAGCCTGCTCCAGTTCTGAACCTTTAATTCCAGCATCTGTAATCAGTTTAATTAGTTTTGCCGACATTGGGTGTCCAAATTGCCTGTGTATTTACCTAATTGTGATAGACAGGAAATGAGCTATGCTTTGAACCTGTTTTTTCTACATCGTCCCGAAGAGATGCCAGTGCGATCATTTCGCAGACATCTAAGCCTAGTCATAAAGAAATTGGAAGCAAATAATGTCCTGAAGATCAGGACTTCAACTTAATGATAGTTCCACAAATTTTGACCTGGTCACTTTCAAAGTTAATCAACATTTTTGCTTAGCACCAAGGGAATGTTGCAATTCACAACATCAATCACAGTGGTTGCATGCATATTTCCACTGTAGCAGGGCAGAGTAACACATTTAAGGGAAGAAACTGTGACATCATCAACGAAAGTAAACGTTGAGGATGACTTTTCTTCTATTATAGCTTCATTTTCGTAATCACTGAGCCCATTTAGAATGCAACTGATTCATTCAGCTGCATGTACAGTTGTAGAACACCCTGTGTCTAGAACAGCACATCCCTTAGAGTATTCTACTAGTGGCATCATCCGCATAGCCCGTAAATAGTGACAGAGGCACTGTTTCCGAGTTTTCTTCACGGCTGCCGTTATTTTTGTATGCATCCGGACAGTCACATGCCCAGTGAAATTGATAATTACATACTAAACACCTCAATAGTTTTCCGTCAGGCCCGAGAGGGTTTTGCCTCCTGCCAGCTGATGAGAGTTGGGAAATTTAGCAGATATGGTTGATTATCGGCCATCACCATGACCTCGATCACGTACTGCACCACTCCAAAACAGTGTCCATCCTTGTCGAGTACGTGTAATGTAAAGCGTTTACTCACCTCTGACTTCCTCACTCCAAAAGACTGGTTCACTCTTCACTTCACTGTCTGACACTGATGCAAAGTTCTGCCAGCGTATTTCACCAGCGAAAATACGATTCAGGGCAGATTTCATATTTTCGTAAGTCACCTCAGTTATCATGGGCATGACTAGTTGTTGCTCACTGTCTGAAAGTTTGCATGAAGCCAGAAGCATAAAAGCTGTCACAGAGTTCGGCAGTTTCACATCCTGCTTCGTAAATTTGAAATAAACAAGCTCAAACTCTGCCGCGAACTTATGAATGTTGATATCACCGGCTCTTCTGAAGTTGTACAATTCATGACAAGCTGGAAACAGCCAACACCCTTTAATCCACGAGAAATAAACCGTTTAGTTTGTTCAACAAGGTCTGAAAATCAGCAGTGTCAGTTTCCGAAGATGCCACCCTCGCTGTTCCTGACAATGAAAGGTGAATGGCTAGAGCTTGCTTCTTTTTCGGTAAGTCTGTCCGTTCGCATCATATGTCGATGTCCTTCGTCCAACTCTCACAGGCAGAATAATCTTCAAGCTTTTTAGGCCGCTTAATCGAGCTTGACACCATTATGTTCAAACATCGTTCTGTTACTAGTGTAAGAATGCGAAACAACCGCACTCACCTGCTTCACAACCCTTCCGGTGACGTCACCTCTCGGGATGCAGTAAGTGCATGCGCACACATACACACACACACACACACTAACAGCAGTTTGAACTAACACGTGCGATTGTTTACGAACCAGTATGAATTGCTGTGATTTAATGTGCTAATTCAGGTACTACCCTGTGCACAAAATTGAATAATCAGTAAAATCAGGAGACTTTCCCTTTAATGTATTGTTCCTTATTTTATGCACTTTTGTCTAAAAATTACGTGGAAGATACTCGTAGATATGCAGTGTAGTAGGCAGGAAAATTATGAAAATCTCTCAAGTTATATTGACTGAACTATGAGAATGTAGGAAAATCTCAATATTTAGACAAATATAGAAAAGTGTATCTCAGAATAGATTGTGTAAGACTGCCACTGGTGGTGCAGTGTACTGTGTATGTGGTGCTTCTTGCAGAAACTAATGTGTAAATGCTGATGTAGAAATATGTAAATGTAGTCTATCCTCGTCTAACACGGTTTTTGCTAACACAAAAATGGTCTAATGGTACAATTTTCTGGAAGCACCATCCCTTCTAACGCGGCCATCGATGAAGGTAAAATGGTTATTTGAACCGGGCATGCGGTGATGACATGAATGATAGGAGCGTTGCCTTGCCAACGGGTGTCATCTACCTCCCAGCAAATCACGCTTCAGCATTCCCGCTTTTGAGCTACTCAAGCAATGAGGACACTACCTGCTCCCATTTAACTGCAATAATGTTCTTTTATAATAATGTGAACCAGATTAATGGTTTCTAGGAGGTTATAATGGGGGGAGGGGTATATAAGAAATTTGCACCACAAGAGAGTCAAAAGTGGACTTTGGGCAGGGATGTGAAAGGAAATAGGGGGTTTCAAGAGTCCCTGTAACATGAAATTTCTGTAACATGGTAGGGGTGTGGGAGCAGTTAACCTTGTTAGAAAAGGTTAGACTATGAAAAACAAATATAGTTAGTTTAAGAACGGAGTCACGGTGGTGCAGTGTGTTTAGTATTTGATGCATCAAAATGTTGAAACTAGTGTCATTGTGCTTAATTGGAAATAGTAAAAAGGAAGCACAAATAGACATAAATTCAGTCCAAGATAGTAGTCACTTGTGTACAGTATATCCTGTGTTGTGGTAACGTATGCGAAACTATCAGGAAAAGAAAAATGTAGAAATGTGAGATGTATAGTGTATAGCACTAGTGCAGTGAATACATATTTTTCACCTGTATGCACAAACTAGTGTAAATAGTACCCTATTCGGAAAATAAAATTAAATTAGTGTAAACGTTATGTTTAAAAGGAGCCACTAGTGTATGTGTCTATGGTGCTGCAGGATGAATAAACCTAACAGTGATTACATTAGAAATAAAAAAAATAAGTATACGATAAGGTATATTAGAAGCAGCTGTTGGTCAGTGTGAGTATAGTTTAAGAAAAATATCATTGGTGTAGAAATGATGGGGGAGGCGGTAGCTGAATTGGTAGACAGGCGGCCTGCAGTCCAAATGGACCCAGGATCAAATCCCGGCTGGGGCAGGGAACAGTTTAAGGATTTGAATTTCCTAAAAGCAGACTTTCCTGATCTACCAGATGATCCGCCGACATGTCATAAAAATACCCCCTCTAATACCAATGCACCAGTCCTGTATGAGACAGGCCTAGCATGTTTTCAATATGGATGGTGGCTGTTAGTGCCGAAGTGGTGACATGTGGAAGTGTAGGAGGACTACTGGGCCTTGGGATAGGTCACTGCCCCTGAGAAATAGGCCTTGAAGCCTTTGCCCAGAGTTGGACACTTAAAAAAGAGGAGGGGGGGGAGAGAGGGGGGGCAAATCTCTCCTCCCTGCCTTTGGTTATCTGTAAGGCTAGAGCTTAAGGCAGATCTCTTTTCCCTAGCAGTTGGAAATAAAGTTTTGCAAGGTGAAAGTTCCCAGTGCTGTAAGATCTTCCAGGGAGGAAATGGGTCAAGAAGAAGGAAATTAGAATCAAAGGACAAAAATTTAGCAAAAGGTGTGAAAATGGCAACACATTTTCTTTGAGCAAGTGAAGGCAAATGTCAAATTAGAAAGGTCCTCAAAAGGCCAACCTATCATCCCTGGCTCGTGCAGATTGTATATGCCCGGACACGACTGTGGATCTACAGCTGAAAATATCTTTGAACTGCAAAACAGAGCTTCAGCGGCTCGAATCATGTTCTCTCTAGATTTCTTATCAAAAATTGTGCTGAAAGTGTAGGTTTGATTTTTGAAGATATGCTTATTATGTCCCTGAAAGTTACATATGTCCACAGCTTATAATAAATATGTGTGGTCTGATAAGTAAGTGTTACATTAGCTAGGGCTCAGAGACAAACTTACAGTTATTTGAAAATGCTTAAGTGTATTGGTGGGAGGTGTGACGGAAATGTTGTTGGAAAAGAAAAATAATAACTGGTAACTATACTCTTCACTTCAGTTAGGGATAAAATCATCATCTACATCATTAATGTTGAGCTGTAACAAAGGATGAACACAAGAATATGATGTTAGTTAAAAGGAAGTGCTATGGATACTGACCTGCAGAAAATAAACTGTAAAAGCACAAAAGTCTCCATGTAGTTAAAATCTGTGGATTATATGTGTAGAAAATGAAAATATCAGTTTGAATATAAAACAATGTAAATGAGTTATTTGAGAGGAGCATGTGGAGTCACATGGAGAGACAGACTAACAAATGAGGAAGTGAAGGTGCGTTGTGGTGTGCTTGAGGACGTGATGGGAAGCGTTGGGAGAAACACGTTAAGGTGGTTTGGGCATGTGGAGAGGATGGAGAGTGAAAGATTGACGAGGAGAGTGTATGTGAGTGAGGTGGAGGGGGCGAGAGGGAGGGGGAGGCCGAGGATGAGATGGAGGGATGGAGTGGAGAGGTATATGAGAGAGGGGTGTGTGAGTTGGGAGCGGAGTGACATGGAGGCGATTTGTTTGTGGCCACCCCGTTCGGGATTGAGGCGTCTGGCAATAGATAGATAGATAGTAAATCAGTTTAACCCTTTCGCGCACGGTACTGCGATCTGCGTTCATGTGGTGTGGTGTGCCAAAGCACAGGACCGCAAATCATGTGAAAGCGCGAAAAAAATTAACCAAAAAATAAGTTTTTGGTCGATTTGCGTCAAATTTTGTAGCATTCTAGCAGCCACGTGTCTCTCCCGAGGTAAGACTTTGGCAACACTGCAATGACTCCTATGTGCCTGTACGTAGTGATAGAATCTCAGTGTTCCACTAGCAGCCAGACAGCAGAGTCGTGCTGTGTTGTGTTGTCCCTTTAAATGCGCCATTTTCCCCCTCCCACCCGATTCTGAAGCCATTATTGAAATATTATGACTGTACAGTGTTTTTTACTATACTGTGAAGTGATTGTGTCTATTGAACATAGATATATTGTTTGTAAAGCATTGGAGCCCATTATCACCTGTTAGGCCTAGAGGCAGAGTCTGGTTTGTTATAGCGGGGTTTCCACT
>JAGKTI010020242.1:0-16458 GCA_018397915.1 Birgus latro | reverse complement strand
AAGGGACCTTTTAACTGACTGAACACAAAACTCTACAAATCAACATAAAATATGATAAATGTCTATAAAATCGATAAACTCTGATGAGAACTACATAATACTGCTACACTATTTACCACTGGCCATCAGACTTCGGGCTTTAACCCGAGGCGGTCCCGTTGACGTAAAGGTACGTTGCAACGTTTTCTCATGGCTACACCCATCGACGTACCCGTACGTTATGTAATTGCAAGGTTCATAATTTGCACAATTTTCAAATCTCGCGCTTGACTTTTGGTACGTAGTTGCGGGAGACCTTCTCCTATCTGCCACCAGGCAGGAACACTCGGCGACCCCGCATGACCCGCGCGCAGCCTCACTTCGTTCACTCACTTGTTAGCAGTGACCCAAGTCAGACATGGCGTGCCGAGGTCTCTCTGAGGAGCAAATACAAGCCGCTCTGGACGCCTTCACAGGCAACAGTGATTTGTCCCTTGATAACGAGGTGGCGGATAAAGATTATGTCCAGCCAGAGGAGGAGGAAGTAGAAGCAGTGATGAGGAGGTCCCGTCCCCGAGGAAGCAGCGCTACGTGACTTATCGGGCCGCTAGAGAGGGCCAGCCTGCACCAAAACAACATGCAACCACCTTTCCCCAGCCCCTACTTGATGTGGAGCCCAACAGTGAGGACGAGGATGAGGACGAGGACGAAGACGGAACCGTGGGATGTGCTGCCACGTGGTACGGCCACGAGCACATCACTCATCACGGCCCCGAGCAGACAGCACGTTACACTCAGGTATGGGCCTAGTGTCTTGTTTTGGAGGGCGGAAGTGGCGTGGAGGGAGTGGGAAGTGAAACTGAAAGTGTGGTGGCAGGAATGACTATTGAAAGGGAGAGTCACGGGGGTGAGTAATCGCGCTCACATGGTGGTGTGAGGGAGCGGAGCGTGTCACGTGGGGCGAGGGAGCATGGTGAATCACGTGGTGTGGTGATGGAGTGGGGAGGCGGGGAGGAGCCCCTCCCCAGCACGTCTTATGCTCCCCAATATTCCCGAACTTCCTCCCCACAACTCCCTGATGTTCCCCAAGGCCGTAAGGGGAAGGGAAAGGGGAAGGGTAAAGGCCAAGGGAAGAGGAGCACGAGTGGGAAAGGCCTCCACACTCCTCCTCTCCAACCTCCTCCACCAGCATCTCCTCCCCACCCCGAAGACGACGATGGGGACGATGGGGACGACGCTAATGTGAGGTGGAATTGGGAAGAGGGGAGTGATTTTGCTCCCATCATTCACCCCTTCACTGAGGAGGGGCGCGCTGGCTGCAGAGCTCCAGGTATTCACTGTGGCTCCACTAGGCTGGATTTTTTCTGCCTGTTCTTCGGCGAGGGTTTTGTGGAGCAAATTGTGTAGCAAACAAACCGATTTGCAAGCAGCCAGCGCCGTGAGAGTGAACGACTGGGCACAACGAGAGGCATTCCCTCATATATGATTACCCTGTCTCCCTGGCAGAGAAGTTCGTATTTTTTGCCCTTGTTCTTTTGATGGGTATTTTACGGAAAAACAGAATTCCGTCATACTGGACTATGGACCCTCTCATGCAGACACCTATCTTTGGCAAAATCATGAGCCATAATCGGTTTCAGCAAATTCTCATCCACCTCCACTTTTACGATGCTGATAATCCTGCAAGTAACACGGATAAGATGAGGAGAATAGCTAGGCTGGTTTTTGATCAGCTATGGCAAACATTCCCTTCCTCATTTTATCCCTATAGAGACCTTGTCATAGACGAGAGTCTCGTGTTGTGGAGAGGCAAAATTTCTTTTCACCAGTATATACCCAGCAAAGGCACCGTTTTGGGTTCAAGATCTTTGTTATGTGTGACTGTAGGACTGGTTATGTGCAAGACATAGTCTTGTACACTGGTGCACAGACAGATATACTAGAAGATCGGAGTATTGGACTGTCTGGAGCAGTGGTAAAGACTATGATTGAAGAGTACCTTCATCGTGGTCACGTCCTCTACCTGGATAACTTGTACACTAGCCCTCTTCTCGCTCGTTATCTACACCTGCATGACACGGGACTCTGTGGTACCGTCAAGGTGAACCGGCGTCACATGGTCAAGGTGGGGCGGAAACTCAACAAAAATGAGGTGGTCTTCTTCAAGGCTAACAACATCCTAGCAACAGTGTGGAACCACAACATAGAAGTCTGTCTCTTGTCCATGGTTTACCGCCCCTTGATGCACCGCACAGAGTCCGTGGATTACAGCAGCGACAGCAGGCGCCGCATCTGGAAACATGAGTGTGTCCTCGATTACAACATTAACATGAGGCTGGTGGACCAGTCAGACTCCATGATATTGAGTGTAGAGTGTGCCAGGACCACGATGAAGTGGTACAAGAAGCTCTTCTTTCACCTGCTGGACATAACTGCCCTAAATTGCCACCACCTGCACGCCATGACAACGGAAGTGCAGGAAACCTTTGAAGGGTTTGTGAGGGAGCTTGGCCGGGAGATTATAGCTCAGTATGCGGTCAAGAAAACACAGCAATGCCCACGCACAGCCCCTACCACCCAAACTCCCCTGAGAATTTCTGCGCGCCACTTTGCCACTCCTATCCCTCCCCAGCCAAACAGACCCAGGCCCCAATGTAGGTGTCATGTGTGTTCAAATTCTAGAGTGAGACCCACCACTCAGAGAAAAGACACCCGATATGAGTGCGTTGAGTGTGACGTGGGTCTGTGCATTCACCCTTGCTTTAGGGAATATCACTCCTTGATGCACTTCTCATATGGTGTGAATGTGGTATGACGCTCATTCTCATGAAAATATGCGACATTCAGACGCTCAGTGTAATAATAAGGCCCGTAAATATGTAAATAGTACTATAAAGTGGAAACGGGTGTAATGTAAGTGGAAAATTATTATGTAAGTGGATAAATAGAATCTAAGTAGAAACATTCCTAGTGAGTGTATAAAGATGCGATATTCTGACGCTCAGTGTAATAAACAGGGCATGCATATATGTAAATAGTTGTATACAGTGGAAACGGGTGTAATGTAAGTGGAAAAGTAATATGTAAGTGGATAAATAGATTCTAAGTCGAAACATTCCTAGCGAGTGTGTAAAGATGCGATATTCTGATGCTCAGTGTAATAAATAAGGCATGTATATATGTAAATAGTAGAATAAAGTTGAAACGGGTGTAATGTAAGTGGAGAAGTATACTGGAAGTGGAGAAATAAAATATAAGTTGAAACACAAGTGGTATCGACTGCGCTTCTTACGTGCTTATGCGCTACCATCACGCTAAATATCATCGTAAGGAATGTAAATAGGTGGAAACATTTACAATGGGTGAGAAACGGCATAATGTCATCGAAACAATAATATGTAAGTATAAAAAATGTAATGTATGTTGAAAGAAGAGCCATAACGAGTGCACTAAGTATGCAAATATACGCTATCATTACTCTAAATATCATCGTAATGATTGTAAACAGCTGAATACATTTACACAAAGTGAAAAATGGTAAAATGTCATTGAAACAGTATTATGAAGTAGAAAAAATATGTTTCCTGTAATAAGAAACTTAGCGACTCACGTCTGACGAATGTGACCAAACTCGCTATGCTTAGGACTGGTGTAATGGTATCAGAGAGGGGGATGCTCTAAGGTCATTTACATTTTGTTTGTTTGAACTAAGCAGAAAACTGCCATCTCTTCATTTTATGTGTTGTACAGTAAGAGGAGATTAACACTAGAATATGGTGTTAATCATGAAGAAGTTCTATGGAAAGGATGCTGACTGTAGTATTGTCAGATTCTGCCATGGGGCTACGAGAAATACGCAGCAAAGGAAGAAAGTCTCCACCTAGATAAAACGAATGAACTGTAATAGGTTTTATGGAAAATCAGTAAAGTTTGTTTTGAGGTGCTAGGGAGCTTCCTTACCCTACGAGAAGAAGAGTCACGGTCTTACCTCCCCAGCCGCTATCTTCAAGACTGGCCTGCTCACAGCCATACTTCCACGACTAGGCTCTCGGAAGTAATAATTGTCTTCTGTTCACTCACTGTTATACATATGTGTGTGTGTGTGTGTGTGTGTGTGTGTGTGTGTGTGTGTGTGTGTGTGTGTGTGTGTGTGTATGTGTGTGTGTGTGTGTGTGTGTGTGTGTGTATGTGTGTGTGTGTGTGTGTGTGTGTGTGTGTATGTGTGTGTGTGTGTGTGTGTGTGTGTGTGTATGTGTGTGTGTGTGTGTGTGTGTGTGTGTGTATGTGTGTGTGTGTGTGTNTGTGTGTGATAGAGAGAGAGGGGGGGAGGGATCTGACGTGTGATAAAATGCATGGCGTTGATATATTCTGCATGACACTTGTGCACCTTACATGAAGCTCCCTCCTCAAATCTCCGCTGCTTCTTTCACATGCAAGGCGACCACCAGCAAATATTTAGGATTAACTGGTTTGGTAAAAATAAACAGTTTGTGTAGTTTTATCCAGAAAATCATTTTCAATCCATTTATGCCCAGGGTTCTTTAAAGAGAATGAAGAGGGATTTTCCAACTGTTAATCAAAGGGGGAAACCTAAGGGATGGACCTATGAGCTACACGGCTATGAGCCGATAGGTAGAGGGTGATACGATGAGTACCCTTCAATCAAAATCTTACGCACACCAACCCTCGGTACCTATGGGTTAAAGACAGGAAGCGCTGCAGTTACTGTAGTGGTAGCACAGTCACAAATTTAGTGTTAAAAACCGATATAACCACTTGCGATATACACAATGGAATGAAGCAGTGTTTGGTGAGATATAATTACTTACATAATCTTGAGGCACTCTAACCTGGTCAAAAACTGCTCTCTCTGCACTTCTGTGCTGAGCTGTAACAAGAGATTTACAGTAAAATATGGTACTAGTCTAGAAGTGCTATGGAATGGATGTAAAGTTGCATTATCTTTTTCTGCCATCGAGCTATGTAAAATAGGCTGCAAAAAGTAAACACAAAATAGCCAAGGTTAAGGTAAAAGGACTATAGTCACTTAGGAAGATATATGCTGAAAATATCAGGGGTTAGTGACACCTTAGAAATTTTCTGATCCCTCTAGTAACCTCAGTGGCTGAATATGAAGACAGATAGGTAGGTAGACGGACATACAGACGGAGGGAAAGATAACTGTGCGATCGCAAGCTCCACCTCTCTTCAATAAATGATGATCAGTTATATGTACTCATGCAAATAGCCAACCATTGGTCTTTTTTTTTTTTGTCCTTTGATGATGAAAATGTCATAGAGTGTACAACACACAATACAGTGTGCAGAATACACGAAAGTAGACGTAGTGGTAGCAGTAGTAGTAGAATCGCGCCTGTCCATTCGTCTGTCCGTCTTTCTGTCCGGGCCTATATCTCGAAAACTACCAGGTGGATTGGCTTCATATCACACAAAAAATAGGGTATGTGTTACAGCTGATACCCATATATGTAAAATTGCCATATTTTATGTACTTCATGAGCTATGACCACATAAGCAAAAAACCTGTCCAGTGTTATCCATGTGTCCGTCTTTCCGTCCAGGGCTGTATCTTGGAAACAATCAGGTGGATTCGTTTCATATCAAACTGAAAGATAGAGTATGTGTCATAGTTGATGCCGGTATATGTAAAATTTCCATATTGACTGTACTTTACGAGCTATGACCATACAAGGAGAAATCTGTCTGTCCGTCGGTCCATCTTTCCGTCCCGGCCTGTATCACAGGTGGATTGGCTTCATATCTCACAGATAGATTATGTGTCGTAGCTGATGCGCGTATACGTAAAATTGTAATACTGTTTGTACTTTACGAGCTATGACCAAATAGGGAAAAGTCTGTCTTGAAAAGTTGGTTGTGTCTACTGGAGATTTCAGTCCGACATGCACAAGTAATCTGAAGATGAAACTTTGCAGGTCGATTGACGTAGCCGATCAGTTAAATTAGGTGGAGATATTGTAAATGTATTGTAGATTAATCATCTGCCACTGTAGTAGGTTGTATAAAGTAGGGAGGTATTCAAGTAATCAGGTTGACAGGTGAAAACCAGTGTCGATAAAGTCACGCAGCGATGGATAGCTCGTTGCCACCGGTGTTGCTAACGTTACCGTCGAATAAAGGGACATCGTAGATGTATCGTAGTTTTATGGCTGCCCCTCTCTCACAATTGGAGAATAACGTGGGCTGCTGCCAGGAAAATGGTAAGGTGTCAAGTAGAGTCAATAGGTAAGTCTCTCCGTCTCCCTCTGTGTACTCTTTTATCGTAAGTGAGGGGAGTTATAGTCACTCTTGGGTTACGAAGCTTATTGTACAATCGCCCAAAGAAGTGATGACCCGATTCCCAGTACCTTTCGCTCAGAAAGTGGTACCTGGCAACTGTCACGGCCAAGTTATATTTTCTATATTGCACACCGGAAAGAGCAGTATTTGGTAAACAACACCAAAAAGTAATATATTAGTGTTTTTACCATGTATATCTCGCATTACGGAAGAGGAAACCACAATACACCAAAGTTGAGGCTTAGCAGTACGAAAGAATATGAAAAGCACTCCCTATCGCTCAACGGTTTCAGGATTAAAATGCGGAGAAACTCTCGTAATACTTATTTTCCATTCAAAATCAACAATACTGAAGGAAATATGTCCCATAAAATAAAACCCGCAGGTAATCGTAATGTCGAAATCATTAGTACCATCAAATCAGAAAAATAAACATCTAAAGATATAGTCATACACATTTAATTCTCTATGCGGGATGATATTCACGCGGGTAAACCCGTAAATGCTGAAAGCAAGATGGATCATCAAGAAGAAACTACAGCCTATCGGTGCAAGCAGATTATTGCTCTTTATTTAGCAAATATTCCAGTAAGACAGATATACTGGCACCTTGACATCAAGATGACAGTTAACAGATAGATAAGCGATATAGAGGTAGAACATAGGAAATTTGCTACTGGAGCCCATCGTAGCACAAGACCAAGACAGATGGATTAATGCATGTGTCCAAGAACAACCACTGTTACGAGGAGTTATCCCTTTTTTTCATACAGTACGTTTTCTTTTGTTGTGTATCATGAATGTAATGAATATTACGTTTATTATTGTATAATGCGATTGTATATTGTGATGGAGTTCTTTGGAGAATGTAGAAGTGAATTAATATTTGTGAAGTTGTTAAGGGTTAACATGTAAGGTTATGTTGTATTGTGATCACGTTAGTGAGAGATATGTTGTGTACGTACGTACAAGGAGAGAGCGTGTGGCTTCTCTCTCTCGGTGGCTAGCGGCGTGTGAGGAGCTGATCTGGGTTTTCTGCTCCGGTGGGCGTGTTGGAGGAGACAAGTGGTGATTTTGGGAGAGCTGCGTGGTCACACAGTGTGAGGTGTTATACAAGGGAAGTGGAGAAATAATTATGTGAATATATTAATGAGTATTACTTGTGGGAGGAGAATATACAGGTGTTGGGGAGAGAGAGCGTGGTGTGGGTGGCTACAAGATAGCCTATGGTGCACGTGGTGGTGTACTTGTTATTGTGGAGATTATTATTGTGTGAACCATTGTGGAGCATTTGTGTGGTTAGTCATTTTGAGATATTATGGTTATTATTGAGTGTCATTTGGTTTTGAGAAGATCATTCTGGGGATATAGCATAAGTGATCTAAGTATTTTCTTTATTTGAGTATCAGTGTATTTGTAAATATATGTAAATAGTGTAGTAGACTATTTCATTATCATTGATGGTGTGATGGGTGATACAGTATTTGTGGTGGAGATATTTCATGTTACTATCCAGCTGGCCCGGGAATGAGGAGTTGCAGGCCGAACGAATTTCTTGTTGTACCTAACTATTGCAGCGTGCTTGAAGAGTGAGGACAGCTGGGGACGTAACAGAAAATTGGGGGCCTGACCGGGATATCTTTGTGACTGTGTGCCACCTGTCCATGAGCCCAGTGTGTGTGACCAGGAGAATCTGACTTCCTTGCCAGCCCTCCCCTCTGGACTACTGTGTTGTGGTGAGCCTTGAAATTATTTGTAATCATGGCAGAGAGTAATGTGCAAAACTTTATGACCAGTAGGGATGTGCATTCTCTATACCAGTGCACAAGAGAAGAGCTGAGGGATTTAGCATGCATTTATGGCATTGAGTTAAAAGCTAATCTTAAGGAGGATATGCAGAGAGAACTGATAAAGGGTTTGATGGAATCTAGCATTTTGGGTGGAGAGCAGAGTGAGTGTGAAGAAGAAAATATGGAAAAGGATGAAAAGTGTATAGAAAGAAACAGAGAAATGACTGGTAGTGAGATGATGGAATGGAAAGTGAAGTTAATGGAGATGGAGATAATGTTACAGAGGGAAAAGAATCTGTTACAAGATAAAAAGAATCAAGAGGCTTTGATGAAAACAGAAGTTGAGAAGGAGAAGATCAAGGCTCAGGTGGAGATGAAAAAGTTGGAAGTAGAAAAAGGGGAACACAGAGGATATTCAGCAGATATAAAGATGAAACTTATGCCAGAATTTGTAGAGGAAGAGGCTGAGGATTTCTTTATACAATTTGAGAAAATTGCTGAATTGAGTAGTTGGCCAAAGGAAGAGTGGGCTTTGTTGGTGCAAGCTAGATTAAAGGGCAAGGCAAGAGAGGTTTATGCTGGTTTGGGTATTGGTGAGTGCAGTGATTATGATGTTGTTAAAGAGGCAGTTTTACAGACTGTGAAGGTGGATCCAGAAATTTATAGACAGCGTTTCAGAGACGTTGGAAAGACACACAGTAACACCTATTTGGAAGTTGCTAGAGAGATTGTGCTGAAGTGTGGTAAATGGTTGAAATCTGAGGATGTCACAAGCAAGGAAGATGTGATACAGTTATTGATGTTAGAACATTTTAGAAATACTTTAGGACCAGCACTGAGGTATGAAATAATGAAACTAGGCATTAGAAATGTGATTGAGGCTGGACGTAAAGCGGATCAGCTTGCTGTTGCGTATGAGATGAGCAAAGGTGCTCATAGAGGTAAATTTAACCAGAGCTGGGTTAAGAAGTCCGCCAACTCTTGGGGTGGTAAACAAGGTACAGCTAACCAAAACAGTTTCAAGAACTCAAATAATTTTCTGAAGTTTAATGTTGGACATGTTCAAAATCAGGCTGTAGAGTCACCTTTGTTTAGGAGTGATAAGGTCAGTAATGCCTCACATCAAAATAAGACAGGAATCAAATGTTATAAGTGTGGTGATTTTGGACACTTAAGTATAAGTTGTAAGAAAAATCAGGTGCAACCCAAGTGTCTGCATTGTGGTAAAGTAGGTCACAGGAAGTATCAGTGTTATAGTTTGAAGAATTCCAAGGAAGCTGGATTGACTGTAACTGGGAAGGAACATGTAGACCGATTGTTAACAAATGTATGTACAGGATCCAAGGTGTTACCTGCAGTGGAGTTTAAGCCATTTATCACCAAAGGTCAGATGAAGGTGGGTGAGGGACAAGGAAAGGAGATTGTGATACTGAGAGACACAGGAGCTAACCTGAGTCTTGTACGTAAAGGTATTGCAGAGTGGAGTGATGAGTCCTTTACTGGTGAAAATGTTGTTGTTAGGGGTGTGAGTTCTTCAGAGCTTGAAGTACCAGTACATTGTATGTGGCTTGAGAGTGGATTTGTCAAAGGAAATGTGAAAGTTGGAGTAAGTGAAGGATTGCCTGTGTCAGGAGTGGACATGCTATTAGGGAATGATTTGGCAGGCAATAAAGTTGTCCCTGAGCCTGAAATTGTGGAGAATCCTGAGGTTGACCAGGAAAGTGAAATCGTAGACCCAGAAGTATGTGAGGATGGTGAGAGACTTGAGGAGAGTATGATTTATCCAGCATGTGTAATGACAAGGGCTAGTGCTAAAAGAGCGGAGGAAGATGAGGAGTGTGAGTTAGACCTAAGCTCATCCTGGCTTTGTGAACCTGGAGATGAAGCAGAGCAGGTGGAAGGGAAGGAAGCAGAGACTTTGCCAGACTTTGTTGTGAAAAAGGAGGACTTAATTGATGCACAAAGGAATGATGAAAGTCTGAAGGCGTTGTGGAGTGAGGCTGAGAGAGGAATTCTTGATGGAGATGTGGGATATTATGTGCAAGATCAAATTTTAATGAGAAAATGGAGACCTGCTGATAGCCCAGTATCTGATCATTGGATGATGAAGACCCAAATTGTTGTCCCTAAGATGTACAGAAGTAAGATTTTGGAGTTGGCTCATGAAAGTAGTTGGTCAGGACATTTTGGTGTAAGAAAGACTTTGAATAGAGTGACAGCACATTTTTATTGGCCAGGTGTAAAGATGAGTGTAACTAAGCATTGTAAGACTTGTCATACATGTCAGGTTGTTGGTAAACCTAACCAGAATATTGTAAAGGCACCATTGCACCCTATTCCTGTTGTAGATGAACCATTCAGCAGGATATGTATTGATGTTGTAGGTCCTCTACCTCGTTCTAAGCGAGGCAATCAATATTTGCTAACTATTATGTGTATGTCAACAAGGTTTCCAGAGGCAATTCCTTTGAGAAGTATCCATGCTAAAGTGATTGTGAGGGAGTTGGTGAAATTTTTCTCATGGGTTGGACTCCCGAGAGTAATTCAGTCAGATCAGGGCAGTAATTTCACTTCAAGGTTGTTTGGTCAGGTGTTGAAAGAGTTGAGGATTAAGCAGCAGTTATCGAGTGCCTACCACCCGCAGTCGCAGGGATGTGTGGAAAGGTTTCACCAAACTCTAAAGAAGACTTTAAAAATATACTGTACTGAAATGGATAAGGATTGGGATGAGGCAGTGCCACTAGCTTTGTTTGCCATAAGAGATGCTGTACAGGAGTCCACTGGCTTCAGTCCATCTGAACTTGTGTATGGACATGAGGTTAGGGGACCTCTGCGTATGTTGAAGGAGAAGTGGTTGGGAAATCATGATGTGCCAAATATGCTGGATTATGTTGCTATGTTTAAGGAGAGATTGTTGAGAGCTAGAGAGATTGCCTGTGAGAATTTAAAGGAGTCACAGACTAATATGAAGACCCGGTATGATAAGAAGGCACGAGATAGAAGTTTTCAGCCTGGTGATAAGGTGCTGGTGTTGTTTCCATTGCAGGATAATCCTTTGAAAGCAAAATATTGTGGGCCTTGGGCCATTAAAGAGAAAGTCAGTGATGTAAATTACATAGTCAGAACCCCAGGGAGACGGAAGGGAACTCAATTGTGTCATGTAAATATGATCAAGCCATACTATGGTAGGGAAGAAGTATTGGATGTAAATGATGAAGTAAATTGTGGTAATGTTGTGAAGGTGGAGAAGAGTGATGGTGAAGATGATGACTTGATGAATTGTGAAGGTCAGAGTTTGGAAAATTCAGTCATATTAAATAATTTGGATGAGAAGTTGAAGCATTTAGATAAGGATAAGAAAGGAGAGGTAAAAGGAATTGTTAACAAGTTTAGATCTTTGTTTCCTGATGCTCCTAGAAGAACCCATGTTATTGTGCATGATGTGGAAGTAGAGGATGTAAGGCCAATTAAGCAACATGCATACAGAGTGACTCCACAAAAGAGAGAAATTATGAGGAAGGAAGTAGAGTACATGTTGAAAAATGATTTAATTGAGCCAAGTAATAGTCCATGGAGTTCACCCTGTGTACTTGTACCTAAGGCTGGAGGGAATAGTTACAGATTTTGTACTGACTTTAGAAAAGTGAATACTGTAACTAAGACTGACTCATACCCTATTCCCAGGATTGATGACTGTATTGATCAGTTAGGAAATGCTAAGTATGTGACAAAGTTAGATTTGCTTAAGGGTTTTTGGCAAGTTGGATTAACTGAAAGGGCTAAGGAATTGTCAGCATTTGTTACCATGGATGGGTTGTATCAGTATAAAGTTTTGCCATTTGGAATGAAGAACAGTAGCAGTTGTTTTCAGAGATTGGTTAATGCAGTGTTGAGTGGAGTGAAGTGTTGTACTGTATACATTGATGATATAGTACTGTATTCTGATACATGGGAGGAGCATTTGAAGTTGTTGGATGAAGTATTTAGAAAGTTAGATGATGCAAATCTCACAGTGAATTTAGCAAAGAGTGATTTTGTGAAGGCTTATGTGGACTATTTAGGATTCAAAGTAGGACAAGGACAAGTGAGGCCATTGGATGCTAAGGTGAGAGATATTGTGAACTTTCCTTCTCCAACAAATAGGAAAGAATTGTTGAGGTTTTTGGGAATGAGTGGGTATTACAGAAGATTTTGTAAGAACTTTTCAGCCGTTGCATTGCCATTGACCAGGTTGTTGTCAAAGAGGGTGAAATTTATGTGGAGTGAGCACTGCGTGGAGGCTTTTAAGAAAATTAAGGATATGCTAGTAAATGCACCCATATTGGTCACTCCTGATTATGATAAGCCATTTAAATTGTATGTGGATGCCAGTGGTGAGGGAATTGGAGGAGTATTAATGCAGGAAGTGGAGCAGGTTGATCATCCTATTGGGTATTTTTCTAAGAAGTTGTTACCATATCAGATGAATTACAGTACTGTGGAGAAGGAGGCTTTGGCATTGATTATGTGTTTGAATCATTTTGAAGTGTATGTGAAGGGTACCATGAGGCCTGTGCAAATTTTCACTGATCATAATTCTCTTGTATTTGTAAATAGGATGAAAAACTCTAACCAGAGGTTAATGAGATGGTGTCTGCTGTTGCAAGAATATAATTTGATTGTGACTCATGTAAAGGGAAGAGAGAATGTGATAGCAGATGCTCTCTCTCGCATTCCTGAGAGATGTGAATCCTCTTAAAGGGAGAATTCACATCTTTACTGGAAGGGCGGGTGTTACGAGGAGTTATCCCTTTTTTCATACAGTACGTTTTCTTTTGTGTATCATGAATGTAATGAATATTATGTTTATTATTGTATAATGTGATTTTATATTTTGTTGGAGTTTATCTTTGGAGAATGTAGAAATGAATTAATATTTGTGAAGTTGTTAAGGGTTAACATGTAAGGTTATGTTGTTATATTGTGATCCCGTTAGTGAGAGATATGTTGTATACGTACGAGGGGAGAGCGGGTGGCTTCTCTCTCTCTTGGTGGCTAGCTGTGTGTGACGAGCTGTTCTGGGTTTCAGCTCGGGTGGGCTTGTTGGAGGAGACACGTGGTGATTTTGGGAGAGCTGCGTGGTCATACAATGTGAGGTGTTATACAAGGGAAGTGGTGAGATAATTATGTGAATATATTAATGAGTATTACTTGTGGGAGGAGAATATATAGGTGTTGGGGAGAGAGAGCGTGGTGTGGGTGGCTACAAGATAGCTTATGGTGCACGTGGTGGTGTACTTGTTATTGTGGAGATTATTATTGTGTGAACCATTGTGGAGCATTTGTGTGGTTAATCATTTTGAGATATTATGGTTATTATTGAGTGTCATTTGGTGTTGAGAAGATCATTGTGGGGGTATAGCATAAGTGATCTAAGCATACTCTTTATTTGAGTATCAGTGTATTTATTTGTAAATATATGTAAATAGTGTAGTAGACTATTTCATTATCATTGATGGTGTGATGGATGATAGAGTATTTGTGGTGGAGATATTTCATGTTGCTACCCAGCTGGCCCGGGAATGAGGAGTTGCAGGCCGAACGAATTTCTTGTTGTACCTAACTATTGCAGCGTGCTTGAAGAGTGAGGACAGCTGGGGACGTAACAATGGGAAAGGGAAGACCGAGGATGAAATGGAGGGAAAGGCTAGGGAGTTATGTGAGGGAGGAGCAATGTTAGTTGGAGACGGGGCAGCTAGATGGCAGAGGACAAAGTAACATGTAGACGAATCATTTGTTGCCACTCCTCATGTGGTTAATGGGTCTGACTATAAACAGATCAA
The DNA here is from genome assembly GCA_018397915.1 of Birgus latro. Taxonomy (NCBI): domain Eukaryota; kingdom Metazoa; phylum Arthropoda; class Malacostraca; order Decapoda; family Coenobitidae; genus Birgus; species Birgus latro. The sequence continues at coordinate 2,549 of JAGKTI010020242.1, read as the reverse complement.
TAAATTACCAGACATCAAATTTGGATGAACTATAAAATCACTGGAAGACAGGTAACGATTTAAGTGAGACCAAAACAAAGTATCTGACTGGTCGTAAAACTTGCAGATGAAAATTTATGTCGAAAAATGATAAATGCCTAGCATGGGTAAGCCAATAGGAAATTACCTGCATAAAATAAACAGGACTGGAATCAGTAACTCAGTGAAATGTATCTCAGAGGTCTAGTTAGTAAGACTGAAAACATGTTAAGTACTGGTGCAGTTATGTGCATTAAAGGCAAAAAGGATGCTTAAGTTTATATCTAGAAGTGTAAGTAGCAGAGCAGCAGGAGCAGTACTGTAACTTTATCATGTGAAGCGTTCATTCCAGTAGGGAGATAAGAAGGAAGAAGAATGATAAACGAGTGGAGGAAGTTTTCAAGCGATAATAGTTCTATAGCTTCAAGTATAGAAGTAATGCTCATATAACTGGAATGAGTGACTCAACCTGATCACGAAAAAGCTCAGGAAAGAATTACTGTGATTTTTTTACAAAGATATAATATATGTGTGTATATGAGTGAGTTAATGAATGTCTGTCTATCCTTACATGTATGTATGTATTCCAAGTAGTTTGGGAGGCAGCGCAACTCCTCTTCCGTAGCCATTACACATTACACCTCAGTATTCCTATATGTGTTACTGATATAAACTATACCGCCATCAAAGCGACATAAACAGCCTACAAGAAGAGGTTCTGATTAAAAAAAACAGAATGAGTTGCTCAGAAGGAGGTGCTAAGGAACCTCAAATATCACTTGGAAAACGGACCTAAACTCACTCCCTCACACACATTACATACGCAAAATGGTATTGACAAGGAGTCTACACGTGCTGGTGCTGTGGGCCCTGGGTGCAGCTAAGCAACTGCGGCGTCCACCTGGAAGCCAAACCTCCTCATATTTCTTTGCACCTTGCTTTGGAAAGGACCCTGGTCCGACCCTGGGGGAGTGATGTTTACCACAAGGGGATGCCAGTTCCCTATACAATTTATGTACTGTCTTGAACTTGTAGGATGGACTCACTGAAGCAGTTGCTTACCTGTGGCTGACCGGTCTGCACGGCCAGACTGACTGGGGTAATCAACAACAACAACATACTCAAAGTTGATAATGGTGGAGAAAAGGAGAAGCAGGTGTTTCATGGGTCCAGAGACATCGATGGTGCCGTCCCCCAGCCTTTCCACCTTAGAGTATGGCACCCACTGAACAACAAAGTACACAGAGTTTTATTAACATCTGAGTTAGCGAATAGTGTAGGCAAATTCTTATCTAAGACAGTTCTTTTGAAACAGTTGTGGGAATACGAGATTGTCAGACAGCATTCTATTGTCCAATCAGCAGTGAAATACAATAATGAAGCTCCATTTATTTTCACCAAGTTTAATTATTGTGACCTTATGTCTAAGCTTATCATCAACTTCTGTAGTAACTGAGATTTTTTCCCCTGCAAAAAGGACAGCGAGAGGGCAGACTATTTCCATGTCTTCTCTTGCACAGTACCTGCAAATCAAAATGAGAGTTACGAGTCGGATATCATCACCACTATCGTCCTCATGATCATAATCATTATACTACTACTACTGCTACTACTATTACTACTACTACTACAACTACTACTATCATTATCATTATTATTATTATTATTATTATTTTTATTATTATTATTTTTTTTTCAGGAGAATCGCCTTCCAGGGTCTCGTGTCTTGTGTCCTGCTGCAGCAACAAATGTTCTTTACGAAACTTATGATAGGAACCTGAGCGTACGAAAGTGTATGCCATCCGTGGCCAGAAATGTTAGTGTAGAAAAGTCAGTTTGCAATTTATTCTTTGAACCGTAACGGAGCTGCTCTACTGTTTCGCTATAGAAAAGTCCTTCAGTTTTCACTCAGTCCTCTGAAAAAAGGATGCTGGGTTGTAGGAAATGGGCAGTTTCACCCTGCAGTCCACCTGGTTGACATTCAGATGAACTTGGGGTTACTACTACCACCACTACTCTAACATTGTAGGTTTTCGTTATTTATTGTATTTTATTGTATATATAATGTTTTGCAGTATATTTCACATAGCTTAGATCCAGAGAAAACAATACTACCACTCTATGTCCTTTTCATAATTCGTCTTCGTCACTAGCATCCTATTATGTTGTTAACCTGTTGCAAACAAGTCAGCTTTCAAGGTGGAGAGATGATAATTTAGTCCAACTTAGAGTAAAGATTCCATATACTCCTTTCACAAAAAACTGCTGTCTTTCCATTAGGTTTTACTGAGTTCTTGCAACAGACTAACACTTATAGATATTTTCAATAATGAAGGAGTGCAATGAAAAAGACGTTGCGCCGTAGTATTGTCTTTTTGTACGACTGGGCTTTGTGAAATAAGCTAAAATAGGACGTAAATCTGGTCGAAGGTAAGGCACAAAACTTATAGAATGTGGCAAGGTACAGTCACCAACACAAGTCTGTTCACCTCTCCTGCTTTTCTTTCATCACATGAATGTGACGTAGTGGA
>JAGKTI010020241.1:0-16459 GCA_018397915.1 Birgus latro | reverse complement strand
AGTTATTTGAGAGGAGCATATGAAGTCACATGGAGAGACAGACTAACAAATGAGGAAGTGAAGGAGCGTTGTGGTGTGGTTGAGGATGTGATGGGAAGCGTTAGGAGAAACACGTTAAGGTGGTTTGGGCATGTGGAGAGGATGGAGAGTGAAAGACTGACGAGGAGAGTGTATGTGAGTGAGGTGGAGGGGGCGAGAGGGAGGGGGAGGCCGAGGATGAGATGGAGGGATGGAGTGGAGAGGTACAGTAGGCGCGGAAAGTGTTGACGCCGTCTTAAAAAAAAAAAACATTCTTGTGGTTAGCAAGGAGAAACAAATAAATTAACACTCACCATTGAATTTAGTATTTATTGGCATTCCCCTTCACCTTTATTATCTTCTTAAGGCGTCTGGGGAGACTGATGGCATAGTTTTGCAGAACAGACGGACTAAAACTGCTCCATAGCTGCAGCCTCAAGTTTAGGCAAAGATGATGTGTCCATACTACGCAGCTGCCGCTTCATGTGCGCCCATAAATTCTCAATGGGATTGATATCTGGGCTGTTTCCGGGCCAATCTCGAATAAAGTGAACCTCACAGTCTGTTAGCCACTGTTTCACTGACTTTGCAACATGTGCAGGGGCAGAATCTTGCATAAATACTCTTGCCTTGGTTTTATCAAAAGAGTCGCTTAAAACATCACATAAGAGCTCCAAATAATTGTTCTGGTTCACTTTTTCATTTGCAGGCAGAATTACCAACCTACCAACACCATAATATGTAAAGAAGCCCCAAGCCATGAATGAGGCTGGGTATTTAACAAACTTGGAAGTGTACTTAGGATCCAGGGAGTCACTGCCTGGTTTGCGGTACACTCATCATCAAGGGGTACCAGTGACAGTAAATGTTGACTCATCACTCCAAAGCACAGTTTTCCATTGCTCCTCACTCCAGGCAAGATATTTCTTACAAAAATTTACTCTCTTTTTCTTCTGAAGTGCAGTTAGCAGTGGTTTTTCACAAGCACAAAAACTCTTGTAGCCCAGATCGTCATGCAACAGCTGCTGCACACTTCTGACAGACACATCTGCCAGCAACTGTGGGTTCTTTTCTTTTAAATCCCGTGCTGTTAGCCTTGGATCAGCTGACGGATCCTGATGGTTGTCTTACGAGGTCTCCCAGGCTTGGGAAGTGGAGTGGGAGGAATGGCCTTCCCACTGTCCTTGAACCGCTTCACCAGTCTCTGCACTGTCCTCAGTCTAACACCATCTGATTTGCAATAAATGGGAGTTTATGGCCAGCTTTGTATAAAGTAATCACTTCCACACATTTGTCCTTGCTTGTGGTTACTTTAGGCATGATGAGAATGTGGTAGGTAACCAAATAACTGTGTTATTTGAGTCAAAACATGCCCTCGTGGTGCATCACACACAGAGACAATCCTCCTCCTGTGGCTGCCCAAACATTACTGAGCCTGCTCCTGTGGTGCCAAACCTATCAAGCAGGGTTGCCAGCTCCTGTTGAAAAAGCGTCCGCTCATTTCGCATCACAGGGGAGGGTAGTATTGACCCTACTTCACTTAACGTGAAGAAGAATGACGTCGGCAAAAAAAGTCAATACTTTCCGCGCCTACTGTATATGAGAGAGGGGGGTGTGAGTTGGGAGAGTGGTAGTGAAATGGCAGGTGACAGAGTGACATGGAGGCGATTTGTTTGTGGCCACCCCGTTCGGGATTGAGGCGTCTGGCAATAGATAGATAGATAGATAGAATTCTTTCATTTTTGTCATTCTTTATTAATTTATACACTGTATATGCTCCTTTACTTTAGTGTTAAGAGGACAGGTAATAAGTAATGTTATTGCAATTTGGGGGGGTGAAAATCCATCTCCAACACACGTTGCCGACAGTCGGTACTGCCTCTGTGAATGATTTCCTACCAATTAACCACTTCAGTACTGTGACGTCTATTTCTACTTTATTTACGCTTCCTTCAGCCGATTTTATGGCACTCAGGACTGGACTCACATACTGAAGGGGCTAACGAAGGCTGTACCAACCCCATGCACTTCCACAGATCCAACCTACACTGACTAAAATTGTCTGGTGGCAGCAAGAACAAAATGAAAATACACCCAGCACTGAAGGGGTTAAATGTATATTAAATGCACTATATTGTTTTTTGTCATAACTAATTTATTTATATATGCTTCTTTAATTTAGTGTTGAAAGGACAAGTAATAGGTATTGTCTTAGCAATTTTTGGGGGTGATAATTCGGTAATTTAGCAATTTTGGGGGGTGAAAATTTGGTAAGCCGGAAAATTCGGTAATTCGAACCAGGGTAGAGCCCCATATAGTTCGGCTTATCAAGGGTTTACTGTATATAGATTATGTTAAACCCTTACATTGCAGTAAAGTCTATATATAGATTATATTAAAGCCTTACATGCGCTAGAGTCTATATGCAGATTATGTTAAAACCTTGCATAATGCGGTGTAACTATATTTATGTTCCAGTCCTGTGGTCGGGGGCATCTATATAAAGACAATTTATTTTTTTAGGTGCTTCTCACCAACTGCTGCCGCCTGCTAAGGGTTAAAGACAACACAGCTGCATGCACGGCTTCCTGATACCCTCCCTTCTGAATCCTATCTCCCGAGTGAGGACAGGGTGCACCTGGCCAAGCTGAGATGTGGGTATCATCCAGCCCTCTTAGGTTATCAGAAGAGGCTGGACGACTCTGTCGCTGATGCCCGTCCAGGATGTAACACAGCACCCCATACTTACTATTAAGCACATCATGGAAGACTGCATTGCACACAATCACCCATGCCAACAACACAACATATGCTCCTTGAGAGCTCTGTGGGAAAGCCCGGTCTCAGCCATGGCTTTCCTTACGGACTCGGGCCTGTTCGGCCAGACTGCCTAGGACAACTACTACTCTAATGCTCCGATTTTTGCTACAACTGAGATTATAGGGAAATTTTACAGAAACTAGATCTAAGTATTATTCCAGTGTTTTCCGTTACTGCCAGAACATTAAGAAGGCCCCGTTGAGTAATTTAAATAATTAGGTAACGCTGCCACCACCCAGCAGTTGCCGAGGGAAAAAAGTAAAGTATCTATGATATTAGTCCCGTAAGACGGAAGAGGGACAAAAGGCCTATGGCAATAACAGGGTAGCGTGAGAATACTATATGAGAGTGTGGTTCTTTAGATGAAACATGCCATGTGGGCCACTCAGTCTTACGTATACTCCCCAGAGGATTTATTCCAAACACATTCTATTAAAACTTACTTATCTATATTGTAAATCTTAAATTACACAGAATGAATAAGTAACGAGCAAGATTTAATTACTGGATCTTAATAAATCAATTGTCTCTGATACACCAGAATATTTGAGAGAATGGAAGCTCTATTCCACACAGTTTATAAAACACCTGACCCGCCTAACGCAATTCACGAAAATTCGCTCAACCCGACTGCATCATAGAAAACTTCATCAACAGGGGAAACTCCCATAAACCACGGTCTCATAAGGACTCGTAGTGATACCCAGCTACAATGTGTTACACTGTTTACTCCAGTTCTAAAGAAATCATCCCTATTTTTCCTGGGTTACACCACATAACATATCTAGGAAAATATTCATGAACCAAGATTAATACAGATTGCAATCTCAGTGCACACAGTGCACCACATGGCGAGGTATTACACCACTCCGCTTCATACACACTTATAACCAGAACATTACATTTCATTAATAATACGCTTACTAAGTGGACCAATCGACTTTGACGGTATTGTGAATTATAAAAAGACTAAGTGGGTAAAAAGGGTAAAGGGCTTTCGGGCACTGGTTGTGGTGACTCTCGATACAATAGCCGGCACTGACTCCATGACCCTGCGTCGCTTGACAACACAACTATCTGGAACGTCCACACACAACGATGTTTTACTGGAGAGTCATAAGGCTTTGACAATATGATCAGATATCTTACTATAAATATAGTCAGAACGACAACTAATTATGATGACGTATAAGGGAGAAATATCGTGAATACTTGGGAACATTACCTGGAACGTCCACACACAACGATGTTTTACTGGAGAGCGTTGCGTCGTGGGCACGAGGCAAGCCGCTCCCCCTAACACCCGTTCCGTTTTTGCTACCCGGTTCTGACTTTGATCAATTACGTTACAGTCTCCATGTTATATCATCGCACAAGAATTTGCAACAAAAAGCGTACGCATTACTCTACTTATAAAAATATGACTTATGATGATTTAAATTTTGTGGCAATAACATAGGTTTAACAATTTAACATACAATGCCTGAAATCACGCCTTGATACAATTTCTCTTTGTTTCGCCCGCGGTGTTACACAACATTACGCAACAACTGAGGTCTATGCCAAATAAATTTATTTTCGCAGTTATCTATGACAATGATCAATAATCAGACTTTACTTATGTTCTCAGACAACGTTATTTAGTAGAACAATACAGCAAACACAAGCCCAAGTACAAAATTCTGAATCCTAGGTGTAAACAGGACTCTTCGCTAATTTAAGTTCCAAATTAACTTTCTACGCCACCCTATCGAAACCAGATGCTCATGTGCCCATCTCGTCCATTTGCTTCCCTACTAAAATCAAGCCCAAAAAATGAATTACAAATTCCACTTCACACTTTACATCTTAACACGGTCCAGAATACACACTTATCACGTACATAACCTAACGTAAAATTACATACATTATATACTTACACTATACTTATACCAACTTAAATTACTCTTATACTACTTATATTATATGCAAGAAAAATGGCATTACACTACTACTACCAGATATTCAAGTATGAGATCAGGCTACTCAGAATCGAAGAGGTGACCCAGCAACATCAGCCATCGGACGACCAGCGCCGCTTCAGCGTCGGGGATTGTGTGTGGATCCGACACCCCCGTAGGAGCTGCGATTCCAGAAGCTTCCTGGGCATAGTGATGAAAGTTGTATCGACCCAGAACATCAAGGTTGACGGCATGCCTCACCATGTGCGTGACCTGCATTTAGCCACATCCCTACCATCCACCCCAGAAGAACCCTCGGCACCAGGAAGGCCGGCTGCAGCAACAGAGGATGACGATTTGCCAATTAATGTGCAGGCTCCGTTGAGAGGCTCTGAGACAGGTGACGTCGGAAGCTCAACCGAAGAAGAAGGCAGCCCTGAGAGATTGCTGCCTTGTCAAAGTTCAGGAGAATGCCATCCAGTACTACCCTTCCAATACAGTGATATTTTGTAAGATCAGGGGAAAGTGTAGTGTGCAAGTGTGTGTGTGTGTGTCTGTGTTTGTGCATGTGTGTGTGTATTTATCTATTTGAATTTTTACCTATTTGTAGTACTGTATACAGGAATTGAGCTAAGCTCGCATTGTCCTGTCTCCATATCTACATTTATCTAGTCTAGTTTTAAATACATGAATGTTTTTTGCCTGTACCACCTCATCCAGGCTATTCCACAGGTCTATGCATCTATAAGGAAAACTATATTTCTTGATATCCTTCAAGCAGCTTGGCTTCTTCAGTTTCATTCCGTGTCCTCTAGTTACTCTCGTATCCCATACAAACATATCTTCTCTGTCAATTTTATCTACTCCCATCATGACCCTGAAAACTGCAATCATGTCACCTCTCTCTCTCTCCATTCCTCTAAGGAAGGCAAATCCAGCCTTTCCAGCTTCTCTCTGAATGACAGATCTGCCAAGACTGGGGACCATTTTGGTTGCTGTTCTTTGTATTCTTTCAATCTTGTTTATATCTTTCTTTTTGTGTGGGGACCATACTACTGCTACATATTCTAACCTGGGATGGATCATGGCCACTATCAAATTTTTCATCATCTCCTCATCCATATAATGAAATGCTGCTCTAATGTTGCTCAAGAGTTTATACATCTCTCTAACTATCTTGTTAATGTGTTTTTCATGTGACAAACTATCATGGACCAGCACTCCCAAATCTTTCTCTTCTCTCGCTTTTGTGATTGGTTCATCACCCATCAAATAATTCTGTGATGGCCTCTTGGTACTTTTTCCTATTTCCAATATTTTACATTTTTTTTCGTTGAATTTCATTTCCCACATCCGGCACAAGTCATGTATCCTATCCAGATCCTCTTGAAGCATTTTACAGCCTTTCTCGACTTCTACTTTTCTCAAGAACTCTGCATCATCATCGAACAGACTTGCATAACTGTTCATTCCATCTACCATTTCATTTACGTAAATCAGGAACATTACTGGCGCTAAAACCGAGCACTGTGGAACTCCCCTTGTTACTTCCCTCCATCCAGACATCCTGTTCTTCATTACTGTCCTCATTTGTCTGTCTCTCACGAAGTCTCTCATCCACTCCTATATGCTTCAATATCCACAATAGTCACTTATGGGGTACCTTGTCAAAGGCCTTCTCCAAATTTAAATACACACAATCCACCCAACTGTCTCTCTCCTGGAGCACGTCAATCACTCTTGAGTAAAAGCTCAATAAGTTGGAAACACATGACCTTCCACTTCTGAATCCAAACTGACTTTCAGTCAAAATGTTCATCCCTTCCAGATATTTTATCTATCTATCTTTCAGGATTCTCTTGCACAATTTTGCAACAATGCTGGCCAGGGACACTGGTCTATGATTTAAGAGTTCTTCCTTGTTTCCTCCCTTATAAATTGGTACCACATTTGCCCTCTACCATTCCTGAGGCTCATTCCCCTCTTCCAGAGAACACACAATTAAACTGTGAATCTTATCCGCCAGTTGTTCTCTGCATTCCTTCAGTACCAATTAGAGATTCCATCCGGTGCTTGGGCTTTCCATACATCTTGAGTTTCCAGTAATTTAACCACTTCCTGCACTTCCACTTTCATATCTTTTATCACTGCATTTCTAGTCACTCCCTCCCCCTCCACAAAATCCCTTCCTTTAGTGAAAACTGATTGGAAAGATTTGTTCATTATTTCAGCAAGCACTGCAGCATCTTTAAAGACCTCTCCTTCTACTTTCAGTTTGGTGATTCCTTCCTTTTGTTTCAATTTGCCATTAACAAATCTATAAAACAATTTGGGTTCTTCCTTATATTTATCAATTATACCTTTTTCAAAGTTCCTTTCTTCCTCTCTATGTATTCCTGTATATCCATTTCTAATTCTTTTTTATCTCCCTTTGTTCTGTTATTACCTCTCTTTCTTCAGTTCTTCCATGCCATGCCCATCTCTTTTTTTTTGCTATCATACACCTACTATTAAACCACTCCTTTTTCCTGTTATCTTTCCCACATACTCTTGGCACATATTTTTCAACTCCCAAATTACAGAGGTCTAGAAAGATATCCCACTTCCTCCGTATCTCTCTTGTTTCTCTGAATTTTCTCCAATCCACATTTTTTAAAAATTTTCTCAATTCTGCAAAATTTGCTTTCCCAAAGTTGTATCTTCCTTGCCTATAAAGCTCGTCTCTTGGCACCACGTTCCCTATTATTATCTGGAACTCAATGACCACATGATCACTTTTTCCTATAGGGCACAGATACTTCAAAAATTCAATTATGTCACGTTCTTTGGTTAGCAGTAAATCTAATCTTGCTGGTGTGTCATCACCTCGGAATCGTGTCTCTTCTTTGACCCACTGCGTCATTACGTTATTCATTGCTATATTTAACAATATAGTGCCTCATGAGTCTTCATTACCTATTGAGTCCCATTCCTCCCAGTTCATCTCATTACAATTAAAATCACCCATTAAAATAGTATTGCAGCTTTTCTCAATCACTTTCTGTAGATAACTAACCATGTCTGACAACATCTGGTATTCGTCATCATTCCATGCTCTTGTCTTAGGGGGAACATATACTACTGCCATATCTCTCTTACCATTCTCTCCAATTTCATATTTATCACTTCAGCCCTACTCTCTCCCATTTCCACAGTATCTACAGTGATGTTTTTCTTCACTGCTATCATCACCCTTCCACCTGTTTTTTCTTTTCTGTCTCTTCTCCACAGTTTGTATTTACCATCTCACATATGGATATCAATATTTTCTCTTAATTTAGTCTCTACAAAGCACATACTGTAACATCAGGTTCATGTACCCTCAAGAAATTGTTGATTTCTAACCTTGCTGATATTAAACCATCAATATTAGTATACACCACTTTCAAACTTTTTTCGTTGTTTTTTATACTCTCTTCTCTCCTTCCCTCCGTCAGTACCACTTCCTCAATTTCTGATCCTCATCTCTCCAATAAAACACTGCCTTCTCTTCCTCTCTTCTCTGTCGTTTTTTGTGTTTGCTTCCTTTGCTAACTCCTTTATTTTAGCACTTTCTTCTTCATTTGCATCTCTCCTTATCTAAACATTTCTGAACCCCTCTTTGTCTGATAATTTCCATGTTTTATTGATGATTTCATTCACCATTACCTAGGACTTAAACTTTACCTTCAATGGCCTCGCCTCTCCTTCCTTGTACTTTCCTAACCTAAACACTTCTTCAATCTCTTCCTCAGCTTCGTTGTTACCTTCCATGACTATTGATATTATCTCTTTAACCTTACTCAGTTCTTCTCTTTCTCTTTCAGAACTTACTGTCATACGTTTTTCTTTAACTCCTGAAATTATTACACATTTTTTTCTTTTCTGCTACATCCCTGACTAAAGATTCTCTACTTCTCAGTACCGTAACCACTTCCTTCTCCACCTTTTCCTTGCTTTGTTGTTCTATAATCAATTTCAAATCTACATTTCCTTCATCCTAAATTTTCTTCCACCCCTATGTTGCTCCTTGATTTCCTTAATATGCTCATCTTGCATCCTTGATTTGGATTCATACTCATCTATATTACTTTTCATTCTGTCCCCTTCTTCTTCCAACCTCTTATTCTCCCTCTTGAGCTGTTTTATTTCATTTGAGGCAGATTCGTTACTCACATTTAATTCTGTGACTTCTTTTTCTCGTTCATCACTATGTGTGAAAACTTTTTCCAGTTTATTCTGCTGGACTTTGATCTCTCTCTGCTGCTCTAAGGTCCATTCCTGCAACTCTCTAATTTCTGCCCATGCCTTTTTTAACTCCTGGACATTCCTCTCCACCATTTTCTCTACTCCTGCTACTCTTGTTTGGTTCAGCTTAGTACTTCCATTACCCAAATCATCTTCAGAGAAACCCATGAATTACCCTTCGTCACCAGTTGTAAACAAAGCATCGTCCCTCTCCGCCATGATGCAACCATATGGAAACTTTCTATTTCCACTATAATTAGTATCTTTATGGCCGAAGAGAGTGTTTTTATTTTTCTTTAACTACAGTAATGTCCGACGGGACCACCACTGATGCACTCATTTACATAATCACAATAGGCTGGTCTCCTTTTCGCCGCTGATTCAGCAATTATTTACCAGCAATCCAGGAGCAGCTCCTCCTCCGTCAGCGACCTGTTTTGTGTGTGTGTCTGTGTATTTACCTAATTGTATTTACCTAATTGTGATATACAGGAAATAAGATACGCTCGTGGGGTCCTGTCTCTTTTTCTCAGTAAGTCAAATTTTGCTTTAAACTCATTTAAGTTTTTAAGACTGGATGATCTCTTTGTCCAATCTATTCCACAGGTCTATGCATCTGTACGGAAAACTATATTTCTTGATGTCCTTCAAGCAGCGTGGCTTCTTCAGTTTCAGTCCGTGTCTTCTTGTTGCTCCTTATCCCATACAAACAGATTTTCTCTGTCAATTTTATCTACTCCCATCATGGTCCTGAACACTGCAATCATGTCACCCTACTCTCTCCATTCCTCTAAGGAAGGCAAATTCAGCCATTCTAGCCTCTCACTGTATGACAGATCTGCCAGACTGGGGACCATCTTAGTTGCAGTTCTTTGTATTCTCTCAATCTTGTTTATATTTTTCTTTTTGTGTGGGGACCACACTACTGCTGCATATTCTAACCTGGGGGTAGGGGGTTTTCAAGAATTCTCCCCCAGTATCCCTACTTGTCGTAAGAGGCGACTAAAAGGGTTGGTGGTGGGTTAGTGCCCCACCCCGTAAAAACAACTAACTAAAAATACGAACAGCAAGCCTCGGACCAGGACTGACCAAAAGTTGACGACAAAGGAACGGACAAAGGAAGAGATAAAGATTGCGACCTGGAATGTGAGGGGTATGAATGACGAGGTGAAAGAGAGAGAGATTGTACAGGTGCTTGAGAGTGCGAAAGTGGATATATGTGGAATAACTGAAACTAAATGGCGAGGTGAGAGTGTGAGAGAATGGGAATATGGGTGGGGTATATGTGCAGGAGTGGGTGAGAATGAGAGGGCAAAAGAGGGACTGTGTATTGTTGTGAGCAACAGGTGGAAGGAGAATGTAAGAGAGTATGGATCAGTTGGGTCAAGGATTGTGTGGGTAAGAGTGACAGTTGGACTACAAATGTGGGCAATTGTGTGCATGTATGCGCCAACGCAAGATCGTGTAAGTAGAGTGAGAGAAGAGTTTTTGGACAAATGTGGAAGCCTGCTTGGAAAAGTTTGAAAGGAATGAGAGAGTGTTTCTGATTGGAGATATGAATGGAAAAGTAGGGAATGAGAAGGTGGATGGAGTGGTTGGTGAGAGGGGTGTGCCTGCAGAGATGGATGAGAATGGCAGTGCTTTAGTGGACATTTGTGCTGGGAGGGGGTTGGTGGTAATTAATACCCTCTTCAGGCACAAAATGATCCATAGGTATACATGGCGAGTGGTGAGAAGAGAGGACCGGGGAATGAATGAACGGAAGGCAATGATTGACCGTGTGTGTGGATGAAAGGATGAGAAGATGTATAATGGATGCAAGAGTATACAGAGGTTGGGGGAGTGGACTTTCTGACCACCACTTGGTGCTGGCCAGAATCAGAATCCAAACAAGATGGAGGAAGAGAAGAAGGGAAAGACAGGAGGAAGTATGTGTTACAAGAAGGGTAGAAAAGTTAAAAGAGGATGGAATAAAGGCTGAATATAGAAGGGAAGTGGAGGAGCGATTGGGTAAATATAGACTGCAGCAGATGGGGGACGTGGAGGGTGTGTGTAAGGTATTCACAGAAGAAATCTGTGCAGCATGTGAGGTGGTGTGTGGGGTGAAGAGAAGACGAAAGGGGGTTCAGGGAACAGCATGGTGGACTGAAGAGGTGAGAGAGGCTGTGGCACAAAAGAAGAAAGCATATAATGAGTGGATGAGAAACAAGGGCAACGAAGAAGCTGAGAGATGGACGAGAGAGTTATATGTAGTGAGGAGGAGAGAGGTGAAAAGATTAGTAAGAGTGAGTAAGAAGAGAGTGGATGAGGAGTTTGGAAGGAATTTGAGTGGAAAGTGGAGGGAATGTAAGAAAATGTTCTGGAAGGAGGTAAAGAGAGCTAGACAGGGTGCCAACGAAGTCAGTGGGGGTGTGAAAGATAAAAATGGTAGATTACTAGTGGAGAAGGGAGAAAAAGTAAACAGATGGAGAAAACACTTTAATGAACTGTTGAACATAGAGAATGAAAGTAATGCAAGTATAAGTGGCTGGGGGAATGGCAGGGAGAAGGAGGGTTGTGAGAAGAGAGGAGGAATTCCCCGGGTGGGAGTGGTGGAAGCAATGAAGAAAGTTAAAATGGGGAAAGCGCCAGGAATTGATGGAGTGTGTGGTGAAATGCTAAAGCATGGGGGAGAGATAGTAATAGAATGGATGTGGAAGGTGTGCAGATTGGATTGGGAGGAGGGTAGAGTCCCGGAGGATTGGAAGTCAGGTATAATTATTCCTCTATACAAAGGAAAAGGGGAAAAAGCAGTGTGTGGTAATCACAGGGGCATTTGCCTTCTCAGTGTAATAGGAATAATATATGGTTGGATACTTACTGACAGAGTTAGGGAAATTACTGAGAAATTAGTTGGAGAAGAACAAGGAGGTTTTAGGAAGGGAAGAGGTTGTCTAGACCAGATATTCATTCTTAGATCCTTAGTGGAAAAGTTTCTAGAGCAGGGCAAGAAGTTGTATGCAGCCTTCATGGATCTGGAGAAAGCATATGACAGGGTGGATAGACAAGGTTTGTGGAAGGTATTAAGAATATATGGAGTGGATGGGAAGTTGTTGAAGGCAGTGAAGAGTATGTATGAGGGTGCTAAGGCTGCAGTGCGTGTGGATGGCAAACTGAGTGAATCTTTCCATTTGAAGGTTGGATTGAAACAAGGATGTGTCATGTCTCTATGGTTGTTCAATCTGTATATGGATGGGGTTACAAAAGAGATACAAGGTCGGGCAGTGGATGTTGGAGTGACCCTAGTGAGAGAGGGCAGTGTGTGGAAACTCCCTGTAATGTTGTTTGCAGATGATACTGTGTTGTTGAGTGAAGACGAAGGGGAGCTGCAAGGCTTGGTAGATGAGTTTGGGAGAGTGTGTAAGAAACGGAACCTAAAGGTGAATGTGGGGAATAGTAAAGTGATGGTCTTCGAGAGAAGTGAAGCCAGTGAGTGTACAGTGAGATTGGATGGGAAGGATATGGAGAATGTGAGTGAATTTAAGTACTTGGGCAGTGTGATGAGTAAGGATGGTAGTCTGGAGGGTGAAGTGCTCGAAAGGGAGCAGCAGGGAAGGAAGGTTGCTGGTTCGTTGAAAGCAGTGATAAGAAACAGGGAGGTGAGCATGGAAGTGAAAAAGCTGTTACATGACAGTATTGTGATACCAACTCTGACATATGGAAGTGAAGCTTGGACCCTGTTGGAAGGACAGAAGTCAAGAGTGAGAGCAGTGGAAATGAGTTATTTGAGAGGAGCATGTGAAGTCACATGGAGAGACAGACTAACAAATGAGGAAGTGAAGGAGCGTTGTGGTGTGGTTGAGGATGTGATGGGAAGCGTTAGGAGAAACACGTTAAGGTGGTTTGGGCATGTGGAGAGGATGGAGAGTGAAAGATTGACGAGGAGAGTGTATNCAGCAGGGAAGGAAGGTTGCTGGTTCGTTGAAAGCAGTGATAAGAAACAGGGAGGTGAGCATGGAAGTGAAAAAGTTGTTACATGACAGTATTGTGATACCAACTCTGACATATGGAAGTGAAGCTTGGACCCTGTTGGAAGGACAGAAGTCAAGAGTGAGAGCAGTGGAAATGAGTTATTTGAGAGGAGCATGTGGAGTCACATGGAGAGACAGACTAACAAATGAGGAAGTGAAGGAGCGTTGTGGTGTGGTTGAGGATGTGATGGGAAGCGTTAGGAGAAACACGTTAAGGTGGTTTGGGCATGTGGAGAGGATGGAGAGTGAAAGATTGACGAGGAGAGTGTATGTGAGTGAGGTGGAGGCCGAGGATGAGATGGAGGGATGGAGTGGAGAGGTATATGAGAGAGGGGGGTGTGAGTTGGGAGCGTGGTAGTGAAATGGCAGGGGACAGAGTGACATGGAGGCGATTTGTTTGTGGCCACCCCGTTCGGGATTGAGGCGTCTGGCAATAGATAGATAGAGAGATAGTTTATGTCTCTCTAACTATCTTGTTAATGTGTTTTTCAGGTGACAAACTATCCTGGACCAGCACTCCTAAATCTTTCTCTTCTCTCGCTTTTGTGATTGGTTCATTGCCCATCATATAATTCAGTGATGGTCTCATGGTGCTTTTACCCATTTCCAATACAGTAATCTCTTTACTATTCGGACGCCCAGTATTCGGATGCATCACTATTCGGACATCGTGGGCTGTCCGACCCCCAAAATGCCCAAAAATTCGAAAAAAATCTGATTTTTTTGGACCGCGTCGGTTTGAATTTCCCATGCATGCCGATAGGCTGTGTTATCGTGTGTCATGCCTCTCTGTTGGTCTCATTTCTCGCTCTGCCATGGGCTCGTAAACACGCTCTGAAAATTGCGGCTGAAGTGATTGGTTTTGTGGTGATACCCTACCTCCTGCAGGGCTTGATGCTGCTCTTCACCTTCTTCATCATGTGTGTGGTGATGGCCCCACCACCTGAGAAGAGGAAGAAAGTGGTTCTGACTCTGGAGAAGAAGAAGGAGATATTGGAGAAGGTGGACGCTGGGTGGCTGACATCACAGATCCTATGTGAGTTCAACCTTCCTTGCTCCACTTTGTTTGATATCAAGAAGTCCCGAGACAAACTAAAGCAGTACACGGCTGATTTCGCTTCGAAGACCAGACGAAACGTGGAGAGGAAGGTGATGTTTACTCGTAAGTATCCAGACATCGACCGTTCCACGCTCATTTGGTATCGACAACAACGTGCTGCTGGTGTGTTGGTATGTGGAACGGAGCTGAAAGCTGTTGCTGAGAAGTTCGCAAGGCTACATGACACCCCAGACTTCAAGGCATCTGAAGGTTGGCTCTTCGCGTTCAAGTTACGACATGGACTTGCCAACCATAAGACCCATGGCAAAGCTCTGAACGCTAACGACGAAGGAATAGAACAGTTTCGGCAGAAGGTGAAGGGCTTGATTGACAGGGAGGGCCTCACTCTCGGTCAAGTCTACAACGCTGATGAAACTGGCCTATTTTATCGTTCAATACCCACAAACACTCTTGCTGAGGAGACGGAGAAGCGTATACCTGATCCAAAGCTCTCCAAGCAATGGGTGTCTGCTTTGTGCTGTGCAAATGCTAACGGCATGCACCTGCTTAAGCCCGTTATTGTAGGCCATGCAAAGCAGCCTAGGTGCCTTCGTTGGTTAATGGATGTCCTTCCTGTCGTGTGGTATCATTCTCTGAAGGCTTGGTCCACAACCAAGATCTTCAAAAATTGGTTTCACCAACACTTTGTCAAGGAGGTCATTCGTTATCAGACGGAGACACTGAAAATCCCACGAGACCAGGTAAAGGCCCTCCTGATTCTAGACAATGCACCTGTGCATCCGTCTGAGAAGGAGTTGGTGGCTGAAAATGGCTGCATTAGGTGTCTGTTTTTGCCACCTAATATGACTGCTCTCATCCAACCAATGGACCAGGGAGTGACTGTGGCAACGAAGAGGCTCTACCGACAGAAGTTTTTGGACGAGGTGATGGTTGTCTACGAGGACGAGGACGATCGCAGGGAAGGACGAGACATGCGAGGACAAAAAACTCTCGAAAACCTTCGCCGATACAACCTCAAGTCTGCCATCTACAACTGGGCCAGTGCATGGATGGAAGTCTCTGTCAAGACTTTAGAAAATGGTTGGTCTTGGCTGCTTCATGGAAGTGACATGGTGCACGATTTTCTAGATTTTGATGTGGATGACTTCCATGCAAGGCTTCGTGCGGGTGCAGACAATGTGGATATCGACAAAGTGCGTGAATGGTTGGATGACGACGAGGGTGATCCTGGGTATCAGATCATGTCTGATATCGAGATCACATCTACTGTTGCCAGTCCGAGTACCCAGCAGGAAGATTCCGACGAGGACAGCGATGATGATGCAGACTCCTCACGGCTTGCCACTACCCCAACCATCCCCAAGCTGAGCACACTCCGGGAATATGTGGAGTTCGTTCTCGACTACCTAGAACACCCGGACTGCGACAGGGAGATGGGGCCCTTGGGACTTATGGGTGAAGTGTGAGCTTTCTGGCAGCGAATCATTAATCGTCAGAATCGTCGTTGCTTGCGTCAATCAACCATTGACAGTTTTTTCAGGCCAGTCAACCCTGCCGTCGTCAACCCTCAACCACACCATCAACTCACCAAGACAGGCCTTCTAGCTCCGAGCCACAGCCCAGCACATCAGGCACGGCGGAGTCACCACTGGATGTTAGTTTGCGTCTATCTTCTGAGTCCTCTGCAGTAGATAGCATATCACCATGTCCCAACAAGAGGCCACTACGCCGCCTCCATCAGCTCATCTCGGACTCTGACAGCGACTAAATTCTCCAGGACTCGTCACAAGACCACACGGCTTTTTTTTTTTTTTTTTTAATTGGAGCATGTAGCATTTTATGACATCAGGAAGGGCATCCGGTCATAAAATGCTACACGCTCCAATCCAAAAAGGCCGACACATGCAAGCATGTTACAGCCTTCAAAAAAACGAAACGAAACGAAACGTACAGTGCAGTGAAGTGATGTGATCCCAGTTATGCGAAAGAAAACGTTGTGGACAATGCTGGTGAGAAGTTATGGTGAGAACTGCTGGTGATTGTAAAGTGCTAAGGTGTGAGGGGTGCAAGGTCTTCCTGTCAGAGTCTGAGATGACCGAGCGGGTTATACATGAGGACGGCGGCATAATTCTCGTAAGTACCCTACAGTAAGCGCGGAAAGTGTTGACGCCATCTTAAAAAAAGAAAACATTCTTGTGGTTAGCAAGGAGAAGCAAATAAATTAACACTCACCATTGAATTT
Organism: Birgus latro; assembly: GCA_018397915.1. Classification (NCBI taxonomy): domain Eukaryota; kingdom Metazoa; phylum Arthropoda; class Malacostraca; order Decapoda; family Coenobitidae; genus Birgus; species Birgus latro. The sequence goes on along the minus strand of JAGKTI010020241.1, from coordinate 103 downwards.
AGTATTTACTGGCATTCCCCTTCACCTTTATTATCTTCTTAAGGCATCTGGGGAGACTGATGGCGTAGTTTTGCAGAACAGACGGACTATAACTGCTCCATAG
>JAGKTI010020240.1:0-16459 GCA_018397915.1 Birgus latro | reverse complement strand
GATTTAGTGGGTAATTACGGCGCTCTAATCGGATTGAGCCGGTGAAGATTTATATCCAAGGGATGGATGGGGTTTATTGCTCACGTAATGCCATTCAGGAATGAGAGAGGCTGATCACTCTCATCTTAAATGTCAGGACCAACTTGCCTAGCCCCGGGCTCCTACGCTGCTTTGTGGGGCGACATAGGATTGGATAATGAATGAATGAAAAAATATATATTTTATGTGTCTGACTCTGAGCAAAGGCTTCAGGGCCTATTCCTAAGTCCCAGTAGTCCTCCTTGAGGCTCAGTGGTCCTCCTACATCTCCACATGTCACCATTTCGGCGCTAACACCCACTGTCCATATTGAATACATGCTAGGGCTGTCTCATACAGGACTGGTGTATTGGTATTAGCGGGGGTATTTTTACGACATATCGGCGGGTCTTCTGGTAGAACAGTAATGTCTGATTTTATGAAATTCAGATCCTTAACCCCTACGCACTGTGGGTTCTCCGATGTTACCCACTGTTCTCTACTGGGGATTTCTGAGATTTTGGAGGAAACACCTGTATTCAGGCCCTAACATGTGCCAAACTATAATTGCTAGAGAAAAAATAAAAATATACAAGACTCACTAATTCTTCCTCTTTTCGAATGAAAGTATCCCCAGGTCTCCAGGTGGTCCTGTGGATGAGTAAGGATGAGTTATAGATGATTGGTTTTCCCTGTTTTGGCGGGCTATCTCTAAGCGTGTGCCACTGGCAGTGACCTTGTACTCGCTGGCTATAGTTGGCAGCACTGACCGGAATCGTGATTGTAACACTGCCCAGCCTTCCTTCGATGAAACCTGGAATTTTCCACTCAATCTTCCACTTTTCCTTACTCACTGTCGTAAGGATGGGTCATCACCCTGTTCATGTGGCTCTCCTTAGGGTTTTCTGCCCTTCTCATAGTGCCACAATGCCCCGTAGGTGTGTGGGAAAAGAATAACCCTTTGATTTTCTCTACTCACTTTTTGTGTCAATCATAATATTTTCCCTCTACTATGGCACTTATATTTGCACTTGACATCACAGTCATGAGTAAGTGCACTTTGAGAAGTAAATGTTCTTGTTGTTTTATGCAGTATAGTTGAATATGAGGTAATTACTTACACTAAAATTATGACTAATTTCATTGTAGCAAGATATTTGTTTCTTTTGTATCCACTTTCCAAGGTACAGTCTCCAGCAAAAGTCGAACGACCAGCTCGACGATCAGGTTGATACATGTGGCACTGCCACACTCCCAGTTTCAACCCCTCTCCCTCCATCGTTCCCATTCATTCGTCTACCCTCTCCTCACAACCAAGGGCAAGAGAGTAAGGCCTACTCCCATTGTCTCAACTACTCTTCCGTCATCCTGTTGTCCTGGGAAATAATGGTGTTATGATAACTAAAAAAAAACGTATTACATAGTGTTTTACTCCATAGTATAGTTATTTATACACCACGATTTGAACGCAGGGCGATATAAAATAGTAATATATTCGTATGATAGGGAGGTCTGTAATCATACAGTTTTCATTTTGACGGTTGTATCCAGTGTGTAACATTAAACAGTCGGAAACTGTAAGTACATGTTTGGTCGGTGGTGTGCTTGTTCCTTTTACTCGACGTAATCACTGTTACTTTACAAACTCTATTATAAGTCAGTACCATTAGTTACTACTAATACCCCATGTGTGATAACAACAAAGTGTTGCTGATAAGTACAACACATGATCAGAAATATCTTGGTTATTGATGTCTTAATACATGAAATCAGATAACGTTGGGCAACAGGAACTGGATGACAGGTTGTTTATTTAAACCGCCTAAGCTGGTCAAGCCGCGGCCATGACGTGGTTTCTGGCATTACCAAAAGTCAGTCAATATTTAAACGCCACACAGTTAACACCTGCTTAGAAAATGAACTCGACACAAGAGGGACCTGCTCAGTGAGGCCAGATCATTGGACTGCGGCGGGCAGGTCTCTCGGTTTCAGCCATAGCAAAGGAGATGGGGTGCCATCGAATAACAGTTATCTAGTGGCTGCAGAGGCGGAGGACATGGGGAAATTTCCTAGACCTGCCTAGACCAGGGAGGCCAAAGTGCACGACCGCAGAACACGACAGGACGATCGAGGGAGAGGTTGTTAGAGAGCGAATCACAAATGCAGTGGCCATCCGAGACTAACTTCATCTGGACGTATCAGCGGACACAGTGAAGAGAAGGTTATGCGCTGCAGGTCATCACCGCAGGACGCCAGCCAAGAAGGAGAAACGCCTTGACCGACAGAAAGCGGCAAGACTGCAGTTTGCCCAGCAGTATGTTAATGAAGACCTGGCATTCTGGGGCAGGTTATATTTTCCGATGAAAAAACATTTTCATCCACTACACGGGGACGTTCTCGTTGTTGGCGACCACACAATACAAGGTATGCACCCGAACACATAATAGAAGTGGCAAGAAGCAGACATGTGACTTGCAACGTTTGGGGATAGACCCACCTATATGACATTGGAGAACTGGACCGTTTACAGCTGACGAGTATCTACAGATGCTCGAGGTGGTGATGCTCCCAACCGTAAGAGCATATGCTTTGCCCTATCCTGAATGCATCATCTTTATGCAGATAAGCCAGCCTTATTCACTGTGAATATCTCGTGACCATGACACTGTCTGCAGTGCTGTATATTGTCCATGTGCATGGAGGAGTCTGGGACATCTCTCCCCTCTCCCCCTCAGATGTTTGTTTACCTCAAGCCCTCACCCTTGACTTCAATTGCCCCAGGACATGTTCTTCGTCCTTCCACTCCCTGGCATGTATGGAAACATGACTAAAGACTACCGCTTCCTAGCCCAACCTAACGTATTCCTAACCTAACTTCACCTATTCCCTCCGCACCTAACCTTCCCCTCTTCCCGTCCTAACCCAACCCCATCCTACACATAACCATGGACTAACCTAATCCCTGACTACTCTAACCAAGCCATCCCTCTTCCAAATGTAACCCCCATGTCACCTGACCGATTCAAAGGGCTCCCCCACCCCCCAGCCAGTCCAGGCCTAACCTCATCCCTTCTGTTTTGATCAGCTAACAGAGTGCATGAAGGGGCTGCAACGAGCAGTGTGTGGAGTATTTCCACGGGGAGGGGGGGGATGATAATATTTGTCCTGCACGGAATGTTGAGGGAAGGTGGGATTCTGTCTTGAGGGGGGAAGTGTCGGGGGAGGGGTGAACATCGATTGGGAAGAGTGACTACCCATGCATAAATACAAGGAAACTGTATACTTAAGGTAATGTTTATTATTCGTGATTACTACTTGCTCGTAACATATGGACAAATTATTTGCTTCTGCAGTTTTCGCTTATGTTATGGGTGAAAGTAATCTTTAACTGTCATATTTTTTACACACACACACACACACACACACACACACACACACACACACACACACACACGTTACTCACTAAAAAATTAATCTTCCCATGGATATTTAAACTTCTATTTTAAAATATATCAGCAGAGAATATAGCAGACAATAATCTGTTATTTCATAACGAGCAGCCAGTAACAGAATAATAACTATTTTACTATATACTACTAGTATCCTGTATGTCATTAATTATATGAGCATAATTTAACGCTGTAATCATCATCCAACATAATGAAGAAATTGCCATGTTGCCCCAACTTGCCTGTTACTGTACGGAGGTGAATAAGTGTGTTTGAGTCGTTTGTTGGTCTGTGTATATCACCTGTCTGATTCTTTTGATTGAGCAAGTGCGTCTGGCTTGAGGGTTATTACTCGTCTTAACTACTTGGTTGATTTAACACAAAAACGTAGTATTTTTTGATGGAGTTTAGTGTGCCACATCCACTGGTGATGTTAATGTATTCCGGAAAAGAAAATTATGTCGCAGAGGTAAACCAACCAAACTTCACCAAACCACCAAACCTTACCCCTTCGACTGTGTATAACAAATGTCATATCTGCTAAAAATGATAATCAACACTGGAGTCAGCACTCCAGACTACACCTGAGAAGTATGCTTTTCTGTTAGAATCGATCATTAGTAATAACGAATAAGACCCCTTTTTTAGTGTATACCCGCAGAGTTTGTGATAGATTTTACCAGCAACTGGCTCATCCGGGTGACTGGTGATTGTGCTGTTTTGACACTTGTCAAATGGTCGTTACAGTTTACTACAATAACGTATTATTCCGTGGTTATTCTCATGATATATATACAACTGCATGTTATACAGTATAATCTAATTATTATGTGGTGTCATCATGTCTCATGGGCTATCATATAATAATAACAGTAATATAATATATATAATAATAATAACAATAATATTAATATAATAATAATAATATATAGTACAGTTATACTTGAAGACACACATGCATGCATGTTATATATTATTACACACATCGTTGCTGCTCCGATGTCACAGGTTTTGCTATTGCCTTTTGTAGGATAACTGCCCTGTTCACACGTCCAGGATCGTCAGACGGTGGTTCCAGGAACATTGGAACAAAGAGATGTGAAGGTGCTCGATTGGCCCAGCAACTCATGCGATTTAAATTCAATTAAAAATATCTGGGGTTTAATTGCTCAGGCATGGGAGCCGGGGCAGGAGCACGTCTGACCAGCTGCTAGACCACACCAGGGCAGAGCTGGAACTCTTCCGCAGGAACCAACAGGTCATATACAATATCGTGGCATCTGTCCCAGACAGGTTACGTGAGGTGATTAACCGGAATGGGGGATGGACCAAGTATTGATACATTTATGCATAACGGTGTATTGGGGATGGGCCAGGTATTGTTAAATTGTGCACAATGGTGTAACGGTGTATTGGGGTGGGCCAGGTACTGATATAAATATGCATGACGGTGGGATATACGTAGTGTATGTTTATATATATACAGTATACATATATATAATCATATGTGTAATCAGTATGCTATGAAGATCCCTACTTACTGCTCTTCTCGTTCATGTTTATTAATATAAAAAACGGTTGAAGTGATTTTGTTCATTTTCCATGGACTACTGTTTCAGTATCATTTGCAGCCCGTGCACAACCTACAAATTGTGTCAGTGGCTGCTAATGACGGAATAGCACATCGATACTACAGCGTTTCTTACACCGGTCTGGGTCTTTCCTAGTTGTGGTTTGAGCACGACCAACTAAAAGTATTGTTGCTAAGCATTACCTGGACGACATACAGGGTGATATATTGTATATATCACGTCATTGACACATGCAGGTCAGTTATTATCCTGTGACACTGCCATTACTGGTCCGTCCAGTGACCACATTCATGAGTCTGTCTAATCTATCCAGTAAATGGTATCAATAAAACCGTTTACTTCGAACACAACACCTTCATCTGAGCCTCATTGATGTTGTAGTATACCATACGATCTGAGCCTCATTGATGTTGTAGTATACCATACGTTCTACATCAGTCACTGAAGGTGTTCACTGCTGCTGACAGAATTATAAGTATCAAGGTCAATTTCATACACAGGACAGCCAACAGTTGAGTGAGCCCCGTGGTGTGCTGACCCCGCACATACCACTCAACCAACCCCCTCCACCCCTTGCCTCAGCCACTTACCGCCACTCACTCCAACAAGAGACCCGCCACCACCTAATATCAGGAGTATAACTTTGCCTTATAAAGTTATAACCGCAATAGGGTGTAATTTGCGATTCACACGTTTATAGCACGACGTATTTCGAAAAGGTAACCAATAACTAAATTAGCCGAATAGATGATCTGCATAGTAAGCAAACAAACTTGTCTCGATTGCAGCTTACGCTAATCAACATTATCGTGCCATACAACAGATAATTCAGTTTATTCGTTTTCAACGAGAACGTTTTCAACAAAAGTTTGACGAGTTACAGTTCACACTGGTTAGTGTTATTTATAGCAACGTAATAGACGTTGCGATCAGCTTAACCTCATGATTGTTTGCTCTTCAACTCGTGTCCCATGTCTATTACTACTGCTTTCCTCTACCTCTGTGTGGCCATGGTTTTTCCCATTAGCTATCGTCAGCCGAAACGTCAATTGTCACAGAGAGGGAAGGATAACATGGACAAACGGTTTTGATTACACAAATATTTAATAAGGAAGACTAACTGACTATATTTAAGAACGCATTTTAAAACGAAATGAAACATTAGAGTCAGACATTAGATTTATATGATACTGGAATATTGTGGGTAACTGGGGGAGTGATAAGGTAACCCTGTCAACACCGTGTAAGACCACCCACCACCTTTGCTATCTGATTGAATAACAATTAGAAAATAAGGTCTTACTGTGTACCAATCATTAAGTGCTTATCTGCCATATCGTTAAACTATAAATATCACTACTATATGGCGCGGTGGACAATATTGTAATGCACACTTCATGGTGATAATAAAGACGTGTTTATGAGCACTGGTGGAACACACACACACACACACACACACACACACACACACACACACACACACTGCTCGCTGGCGCAGTGGTAGCGTTCTCGCTTGCCATCTGGTAGACGGGAGTTCGCGCCTCGCTCAGGTTGCGAAAAGTTTCACTGACGAAGTGGGTGGTTACTGTCCCCCTTGAGCAAGGGGATGGGTGTGTGCGTGTGTGAAGGTCACAGCCTTGCCCATAGATCGGACTATATGAGCTCTCAGCTCCCTTCCGGGAGGGTAAAAGCTGACGATCACGACCAGCAAGTGATCCTGACCGACCCGGTGAATTACACACTATCCACCCCAGGTCAACCCCGGGCGCATCTCCCCCTCCCCATGCCCCCACCACAACGTGTGACGGCCAGCTACCCCCCCCAACACACACACACACACATCACCAACCACTATAAACATCTACTTATTGCTTCTGACTGTTTAATGTTACACACTGACTGGATACAACGGGCAAGATGATAAATTGTATGATTACAGACCTCCCTATCATACAAATATATTACTATTTTATATCGTCCTGCGTTCAGTTCGTGCTGTAAAACACAATGTAATATGTTCTTATTCGTTATCATAACAAAAACATTATTTCCCAGGACAACAGGATCACGGAAGAGTGGTTGGCAGTGCCAGTAGGCCTTACTCTCTTGCCTTTGAATGTGGGGAGGGTGGAGGGTAGACGAGTGAATGGGAACAAGAGGGGGGGGGGGGTTGAACCTGGGGGTGCAGCTGGTCGTTCGATTTTTGCTGGAGACAGTACATCTCCTCTTTGATCTGAAAGGAACTCTCGCTTACGGACATCTTTCTTTTCTTTGAACACTTACACGCTTCGAAGGATTTACATTTGCAACAGGAGATATCAGACAGCTCCTTCTGCATATGAGTTTCATAGTTTTCAAGATGTTTGTTGTAGCAGTCTTTCCCCTTGTTTTTCACTAGGGTTTTGTACTTAGAATGGTTGTCCAAAACCAGGTGTGTAATTCTTGTTAGGTGACCACAAGGAACTGAAGCTTTTTCCCAAAGACACTGAGGTTCTGATCCAAGATCCTTCGTTATTTCCTTTTGATTTTTCTGTTTCTGCAAAAAGTAAGTGTCTTTCCCCATCCCACTTCTTTGGAAGTTGCTTGTCACCAATAGTTCTTAAAGTTCCAAAAATATCATGAGTTAAAGCAGACCGAGTAGTGTGAGCCATATTTGTAGTTCTCCCAGATTTTAAGCATTAATAACTGAAAATGAAAAAAAAAAAAAAAGAAGAGAACAAAAAAAAGGATATAAAAAAAAAAAATACACACACACACACACACACACACACACACACACACACACACACACGAAACACAATGTCTGAACTATAAGACTCCTACGATGGCACTGATGCGCCAGATTCAACTAATGGCGAGATATTGACGAGGCAGGCACCACCTCTGTATGAAAATAGATTACACAACAATTTTGCATACGTGACACTTTCATTATGGATCAACTTTGGTATTACAATTTAAAATTCATAAGCCGAATTTTTCGCCCCGGTCTAATATATATACAAATAAAATATAAAAAAAATTTCCTGCATTCAGTGAGGTTTTGGTGTTCTTTCAATTCCTATCAATAATTTACCTTTATTGTCCTTCTTTTCATCTTCTTTCCCTTCCGGATCCTACTCCTTTCCCTTCTCTCTCATTATAATCTTCTTTCGTTATGTACTTTTCTTCAGTTTCAGTAACTGTTCCCTTTCTTTTTTGCTTTATTTCTCATCCTTATCCACCCACAATATTGCTCTTCCTAATTTTTTCTCTCGTTCCTTCTTTGTTTTCAGCACTTTGTTGTTCGCTTTCAGTATTTCTTTCCGCCAGTTTCAGTACCTGCTCTCCCATCTTCGTTCTGTTTCTTCTTTTCACTCTTTTTCTATTTTCCTTCCGTTTCCTCATGTCATACATTAGTTTTTCTGTCTTTTATTATCATAAATCACTTTTCTCATGTTCCCTCTTTGTTCTAATATACTCGTATACTTTTAACACCGTGCCATCTGTGTCTGCCTCTTTGTCTGTCCACTATATAAATTAAGCGAGAACTATCTAGAGGTAATCCTGAGGGCTCCAAAGGGGTCTGCCTGTAGTATTATTTTACGAGGAAGTTATGGGTGTGGTTTTAGGTTGGTATGATCTCGCCCCTGATTTTTTTTTTTAATTAACAAATTAAAACAAGTACATATAGAAGAGTACTTGTGTCCTCAATTCAAAAAAAATCTGTAACAGTTGGACATGAAATGCTACAGGTTGAAGTTTGAAGGAAAACTAATCTAGGGAAGCGAGTTCCAAAGAAAAGCAGTTCGAGGAACAAAGGAATTATGATAGGCAGAAGTTCTGCAATATGTCAGTGCTGCGGTCAAGATTGTGGAGGTTTGGCTTCTGGGTGGGCACTGCATTTATCTCCACCCAGTTAACAGGGGCACCATAGTGGGCTTCACATCACTCTGATATCTGGGATTACCATCCAGTGTTATAAATGGTTTCTTGGGTTACAGGAAACCATTAAGTTTGCCTCTCGATGTAAAGTCACCTTAGGAAGTAGGCAGCACTACATCAAGTGAGTGAATGATAGTTGCAACCACCTACCAGTGCAAATTTAAGATAAAATAATACAAAGTTAAATGAGCAAATTTGTGTACTGCATGAACACAACTCGTGTTTACAATTGCTGTATTGTACCACAGCACATCAGAACATAAATACACTGTAATCCAAACAAATTTCCAGATACCTGTATCACACAGGGGAGGCGAGAAGAGTTGGCGCAGTGGATGCAACTTCGTCTGAGTATTTGTCAGAAATGTATCTGTAAAATAATGTAGGGGAGGCAACATTTCGTAGGGGAAGTGGTTCATTTGTAATTGTTGGGTTTTTAATTATTCTTATAACTTGGTTTTGAATGTTGTCCAGTTGTTTTAGGGCAACATCACATCCACCCCACAACGGTGAGCAATTTTCAAGCTGACAGCCTACATGACTCTTGTAAATCATAACTAACTGCTCGTCAGTGAATAAGTTACCAATTCTGTACAATAATCCAAGTTTCTTTGAAACCGTTTTAGCCGGTGATCTAACGTGAGAAGTCCAACTGAAAGTACTATTAAGCAAAATATCGAGTATTTCAATGCTTTTAGATATAAGAATATTGGTTGCATTGAAGATAATATAGGAATCAAACAATATCTGTCTCAGTAAAAAGGATATACTGTATTTAGTTTTCCTAGCATTAAATGGGACAGTGATAATTTGTCCCCATTCAGTAATCTAAAATAAGTCTTGGTTTATGGAGACTGTTGTGCTGAGTTGGGAATCAGAGACATCAAACTAACAGTTAAAGGAACTGTGAAGTATTGAGCCATCTGCATATAAGTAAATGGGAGTAATGGGTGACAGACAAGAGATCAATAATGTGAACGAGGAACAGAGCCAGGACTGATCCTTGTGGAGCACCAGCATTATTTGCGTGGAAATTGGAGTATGTATCACCCACCTTTACTCTTATTTTTTTGTTGCTTATATATACTGTATATGAAAATTAGTGGGAGAAAACATGATAGGCCGTAGCAGCGGAGTCTGGATAGCACGGAATGGTGCCGGACTGTCAAAAGCTTTAGATATATGAAGGGCAATTGCATGGGTTTCTCCATGTTGATCAGTTGACGGATGGACTGTATGACTAATGAGACTGAGTATAATTATCAACTATATTGGCATCTCAAATACTTATCAGAGAAGCTGTGCTTGCTATGGGTCTGTCATAAGAGGGATCAGAAGAACTTCTTTTATGAAGAATTCCAAGAATTCGGAAATGAAAAAGTGTGTATGCATAGTTAGAATAATTTAGAACAGGGGCAAGCTCTGGGGAACACTTTTTCAAAACTATTGGAGGAGTTCCTCATGGACCTGGAGCTTTGTTGGTTGGTAAATTGTCCAATATAAAATTTATGTATCTAGCTTGTATCTTTAGAGTAGCACTTTAGGGAGAACCAAGTTTTAGTACAGGCACGTTCTGACAGACTACCTTTAAGGTATATGTATGGCAAACGTACTAGCAAGAATGTTAGCTTTTCCACGAGCGTCATTTACAGTGTTTCCTTCTGAACGTTTTAATAGACGAATATGTGATGACTTGTTGAAGCTACTGTTGAAGGAATTGAGTGTTGACCAGAATCTTCTACTGTCATTAAGTTAATTCAGCAGGTTGGATGCTTAGCTGTGAGAAGTAGAACTCATCAGGTCAACATGGCAGAGCTTGGAGAATATATCCTCTGGGAAATGATCCCAAGGGAAAACAGTCTCACTGAGTGAACTGGAACCCCGCTGGTCGTTTCACACAGGGAGTACCCCTTAGGTGCCAGACAATGCCGGTTTGCACGGTCGTAATAAGAGCTATGATGTAACGAAGTACTTTTACCTGAGCACTGTATTTAAGTAACATTTGTGGGTATCTATTTTCTAAAGAAAAAAAAGTGTTTATCATTACTTTGACTTAATTATGTTTTTCAAAAGCTTTTACTGTATTACAATTGAAACATTACATGAAAAGTACATGTTATATTAAATTCCTGTAATGTGGTCTGACTTTATGGCCAATAGCTAGTGACAGAACATGGAACAGTGCAAACATGGATGCTGACTGATAAGTCAACTCTTCGAGTTTGAAACACTCTTGCTTTCTTTGACATGCTTTTGTATCTGCTCTCCACTCTTCCTTCCCGCTAAACAAGTTCCACTAGGTCTCCCTCGCCTGATCATCATCACACCTAAGGACAGAGTGTGGCATGATGAGAAAAGTAAGAAAAGAGAAAGACACGGTTAAAGAATAAGTAATAACAGCATCCCCAGTGAAATGGGCCTCACACTTTTTCACTCGCTATTCAAGTCTCCGGAATCCTGACTCAGCCTTAAAAGCATAACCATCCGGCCATGCATGTGTTTAGGATTTTTCTTTTATAGGTATTCTTCACATTACCCATCAGATAAATTTTAACCGACAACTTATTTTAAAAAGAGGGTGGCAAACTCTTAACATGTACTCCTTCATCCATATTTCATCCAGCCAATTCGATCACCTTATTCTCAACTTCCTATAAAGTTTTTTCAAGCATACGTTTACCATATCTACCCATCTTCGTAGATTACCACGCCTCCTCCCATCTTGAAACTCACAAGAAACCTTTTCATCACCCTAATCACATCCACTTTCTCAAAAAGATCGTAGCATCTAAGCACACTCACTTCATCTATACTGCCCGCAGAAGTTCTTCTTAACATCATTCACGAATCATATTATTTCTCATCCTACCCACTCTCCAGTGTTTCTCATCTTAATACTGACTGCAATCTCATGCCACACCAAAGTCTCATATTCTACTACTACTACTAGTAGTATAGTAGTAGTAACAGTGGTAGTTACTACTTTTATTACTACTACTAGTAGTAGTAGTAGTAGCAATTGCAGCAGCAGCAGCAGAAGCAGTAGTAGAAAAACTGGAGATATGGTGTGGAAGAAGGCAATGCACACACAAGGAGGGGCAGGACCGTCAGGCCTGGATGCAAAATCTTGGGGAGTAATCCTCAGCAATATCAGGTTTGGAGATGTAACAACAGAGTATGTAACATCACTGCCTCATGGGCGAGGAAGCTGGCTTCAAGTCAGTGCAACAACAATGAAGCACTAACGGTTTGCAGACTAATCCTCCTTGATAAGAATCCAGGATGCAGGCCCATCGGCGTGCGTGAAGTCCTAAGGCGGATTATAGGAAAATGCATCATAGAGGTGGTGAAAGATTATGTTAAGCAGGCAGTTTAGCAACCTCCAAGTGCGTGCAGGCCAGCAGGCAGGAGATGAGGCAGCAGTTCAATTTACAAGGAAAAAATATGAGGAAGAGGACTATCAGACAGTATTACTAGTTGATGCCTCAAACGCATTTAACTCCATCAACCGAGAGACAATGCTGCACATCAAGGTTAAATGTCCAGCATTTACCCACACTGTGGAAAACACCTACAAAGAACCAGCAGACCTCTACACTTTGGGTAAGACAGATGTTCATGATGTCGGTGTAATCCAATCCACAGAAGGAACTACCCAGGGGGACCCTGTTGTCATGGCTATGTACACCCTGGCTATGACAGTGCTGCAACAACAGATCAAATACGAGGCCACCAATGTAAAACAAGTAGCCTATGCAGATGATCTCACAGGGGCTGGCAAGGTGGAAGATGTGAGGAAATGATGGGGCCTTGTAACATCTCATGGCCCTGAAACAGGTTACTACCCTAATGCAAGTAAGTCCATCTTGATCGTGAAACCAGCTTACTATCAAGATGAGCAGACCCTTAGAGACACAAACGTGATAGTAACTAAAGAGTGTCAAAGGCATCTAGGTGCTGTGACTGGAAGTGAGGAATTCAAAGACCAAAACATGGGTAAATGAAATACATTTACTATCCAGCCACGCAAAAACAGAAACCCATGCAGCATACACCGCATTTATGTATGATATAAAGCACAAATGGACCTTCGTGATGCGAACCATCCCCAACACTGAGTTGCTGCTACAATGACTTGTGGATGCTCTCAGGGAATCCTTTCTCCCATCACTGACCAATGGCTACATCCCCACACCAGAAGAGAGGGATCTTCTAACACTACCACCCAGGATGGGAAGCCTTGGCATTATAAATCCAGCAGCCATGGCAGGCTATGAACATAGAAATTCACTTAGGCACACAGAATCCCTGTCACAGAAGATTTGTGCCTAGGTTGAGACGAGTGAAATGAACCAACAACAACAGAAAGATATAAAGATATAGATAAGCAAAGAGCGAGAAGCAAGACAAAAGGACCAGCTACAGTGCATAACCGAACACCTTACATCAGATCAATGCAGAAGAGTTGAAATGGCACAGGAGGTTTGGGCATCAAAATGGCTGACAACCCTGCCCCTCAAGGCAAAAGGTTTCCATTTCAGTGTAAGAATTTATTGAAACTATAGCCTTGAGATATGGGCAAATAGAGAACTTAGCTCAATACTGTGTCTGTGGCAGCCTTTGAGGAAGTATACGACCTCGCTGCGAAAATGCTACAGGAAATATGCCATTATGTTACCACAGAGCCATCTCTGCTACCTCTAGACAGCGAGCACTTCATCCATGCAAGAGTAGATGTCAGTGCTCGAGGTTTTTGGACACGGCAGACGGCTTTCTTTGACATTACGATATTTGATCCTATTGCAGCATGTCATCATGAACTGTGTCTCGAGGCTGCAAACAAGGGGAATAAACAAGAAACTAACAGAAACTATTAAGAAAAGATCCAACATGTGGACCACGGTCGATTCGTTCCCCTTGTGTTCACAACATCAGGTGGTATGGGTCCAGAGGCGGTGAGATTCTGCTCGGACTGGCAGAGTTCTTTCTGAGAAGAAGCGTCAACTTCAGAATTCTGTTATGGCCTGGATGACATGTCGATTATCATAATTCCTCGTGAAGTCTGCTTTCCTATGTCCTAGGGACACAAGATCATCTGCCCTCAGGCCTGTCTCTTTGGTGGGTATGGATTACGAAGCTACTGTGGTTGAAAGTCGCATAGACCAGCGACTCCAATAGATTAATGTCTTTATAAGCACTGTAATTTTATTGAATAAAAATGAAGTGATAAAGGTAGAAGTAGATGGTTGGTAACCACGGCAGTTGGGGTGCTTGGGGCCAACGGATTTTTATATGAGGGTTAGTGTTAACCTTCACATTACAACTCCAAATGGTGAACTGCTTTATGAAGGTTGGTTTTGATCTTCACAATATAATTCTATAATGGATGGAGGTGATACAAAAAAAAAGCAGCAGTAGTGGTAGCAGCAATAGTAATAGTCGCAGTAGTAGAAAGTGCACCAATATTCATCTGAAATGTTAACTCAGTGGACTGAAGGATGAAGGCTTCTGCGTCAGTCCACCATCCTCCTTTCGAAGACCAGGGAGGGATGTACAGAACACTTAAGCAGCTAGACATCTATCTGGCTATCTCAGTGTCACCGCAAGAAGGAGCGCCTCTCCAACACCAGTGTGGGTGCTAGAACATCTTTATGCAAGGTGCGTATAGGAGTCCCTTTCCAGCATCACTTCAGCCATAATGGAATTTGAGCAACATTCAGCAGCTTTCCAGCCAAAGCATGCATGCGAAGACCTTTCCCAATATTGCTCTCTTTACAATGTCATACTTTTTCTCAAAACCCTTGTCATGAATACCATACAGTCCTTTTCAAATGCTTTCTCCACTGTGTCTAATTGCATATACTTGATTATCACATTCCCTACCGCTCCTAAATTCATCGTGTTAGTAACTTACCAAGTATTCTGATGCACCCTTTGCTCTCTTTGTGATTATTCTTTGAAATACTTTTCTACAACACTAAACAGCCTTACATCAAGGCAAATTTTCACTCACATCTATCACCTTTGTTTTTAACAGATTGTACACAGCCACAGCATTCTTTCACTCTCCTGGTACAATTCCATTCATACAAAAACACTTCATATCACTCTCTACACTACATATCATCTCTGCATAACCTCGTCAACAGGTAATGGCTTCCTGTTCTTCAATCGCTTCACAGCAGTCTTCCCTTCTGGCAATGTCACATTTCTGGCACCAGATAACCCCTTAACCGCGGGGTTGTCGGATGCGGTTCTTGCGTGTCCCGCAGGGGTTATTTGCACTCCGACTGACTTTTTAAAAATATTTGCCAAAAATCAGCTATTAGTCCTAGAATATTATAATTACATACGCTTGTGGCACATACCTTCAGCTTTCTCCTGGGATGTTTGTTGAGCCTTCGTCGACTACCGTAGAACTTGTGGAGACTTCTGAATTTGGGTAACGAAGTCTCCACTTTACACTTCCCGACATCCAGTAATATGATTACCACAGCCTGATATTACTACTAAAAACACTATTCAGTGATTTCCAAGTAGTTTGTAATCCATACTAAAAAGAAAAAAAACAGTGAAAGCAATGTAAATTACGAGCGCGTAAAACCTTCCCACTGGCACTTGTTCGCTGCTGGTATTGTCATTTATTATTCATAAACACACTCACATTTTATAATCCTAGTACTTTATTACACTTATATATATCTACAGTATTTATCGATAAGTTTCCTTCAGTAATAGTAGTTTATTTTCATTCCAGGCATTCACTTTCTCGTTCAATAAACTACGTAAAGAGTGAAGCTTTCATTTTCACTGTCATTACTCCACGTATCAGTCACTATCCATCATTATCATCGATAATTCAGCTAGTTCGCGTCAACAGCAAAGTTACTTAGTCCTTTATCGCTTCCCACACGATGTTTAGTAGGGGTAGAGGTCACAGGGTCCTTTACAATAGGTTCAGAATCGGCGGAAATGGAGGGGCGCAACTGCGACGTAATTCCACCTCGAAGGACGACAGTGAACTGAACGATGAGCGTATCTGGCAGTGTTACCAGATCTCCATTGCCAAATTATGCTAGACTACATTTAAAATTATGCTGAAACCAGCAAAATTATGCTACTGGGGTGAGGAAATTATGCCAACTTTATGCTAACTTTCAGAGTTAGTTTATTTTCACAGTAAACTATTATACAGCCCTCAATAAGCATAAGTAATAGTTAACACAGGTCATCTATACTGCACATCGAAAAATAAAGGGATCTCATAATACTGAATAAGAACACAAAGCTGACTTTCGGCTGTCTCATTTCTGGCACCAGATAAATAGCTTGCTCATAGGTTGTATATGACTAAGAACTGATAGATACTTTGTACTTTCATTAATCGAGCACTTTAGTGACTTTTACTTGAGAAGATTTGCCTTTTGATACTTTTACTTAAACTTGAGTAAAAATTTGTAAATGAAATAATACTTA
>JAGKTI010020239.1:0-16460 GCA_018397915.1 Birgus latro | reverse complement strand
CCGTGAAGGAGAACGCCAAAACGATCTCGATATTTTAGAAAGACCATAGATGTTCACCCGTTAACTACCAATCTTTGTTTCCACTTCGTAAGAAATTTCCTTATCCAGGCCAGATATTCATCCCAAATACCACAGCATGAAATTATCTCCAGGAGCCGGTTGTGTGGTACTCTGTCAAACACTTTCTGGAAATCACAGTATATTACATCTGCTGTGTGCCCCTCATCTATTACTTCAGGCTATTTGTTCAACACTTTGATAAGTTGCAGTATAGTACAACGTCTACAAATAAACCCTTATTGTTTCTTGCTAAATAAATCATGTCTTCATATGTAACAGTATTTCTTCTCTAAGTAGGGTTTCCACAGTTTTACATGCCACACTTGTTACTGGCCTGTGGTTTCCAGGTTCAGATTTATTACCCTTTTTGAATACTGGTGTTGTCTGCTATAAGCCAATCCTGCGGTAACTGTCACTTGATATAGGATAATTCAAAAAGAATTTGTAATGGTTCCAGAATTTCTTCCATCACTTCCTTAATTTTCCTTGGGTGTAAATGGTCAGGGCCGGGTGATTTATTCCTTTTTAATTTCTTTACAATTTTTCTGATCTTTTCTTTAATTACCAGGTTGTATAAGATTGTCACATCTTCTTTTTTGCCTATTGGAGTTTCACCATCAGGTTCTTTGATAAATACTTCTGAGAACTTCTTGGCCAACACTTCCGCTTTTTCTTTATCACTAACTGTTTTCAACGTTTTGTCATCATTAACAAAGAGCTTTGGGATTCGTGATTGTGTGAATATACTTCCAAAACATTTTGGGATTGTCATTAACGTTCCTTGCTATTTCTTGTTCCTTGTTCTTCACTGTATTTTTCGTTTCCTTTCTAACTTGATTACTGACTCTTCTACACTCCTTTTCAACTTAAGATATGTTTCACCTTGTTCATTTCCCCCACTCTCTCTCCTACGGTACTTCTTATTTTCATCAAACGTTCCCAAAGCCTCTGTTTCTTCATAATTTTGCTCCAAAGTTCCTTATTCATAGGCAGTGCCTCATTCAGTCTCTTTCTTCCTTTTCCTGTCTCACCCAAAATCTTTTTTGGAACATCTTCATCAATAGTTGCATCCATTTTGTTCTTAAATTTGTTCCACTTTCCTTCCACAGTATGTTCTGAGGATAAGTAGTCCTTCCAGTCTAGGCCTATGTTTAATTTTTGTCTCATGAAATGGTAATTAGCTTTTTCGTACGTGTATAACACTTTTTTGCTCTTGTCCCTCTCCCCCTCTATATCACAATAGAACTGTATGCATGCATGTTCACTTTTCCCAGTCGGTCTTCAATATTAATGATCTCAGTAATATTTTCGTCAATACTCAGTATCAAATCTAGGATGTTGCCTGTCTCTCTGCCTCTGAATCGGGTTATTTCATTAACATGTTGCACCAAGAAACAACCTCTGACTTTTTCTATGAATAAATTATTTACGTCATTTATTCCAGTTGAGGATGTGCAGTTAGACCAGCCTACGTGTGGATGACTGAAGTCTCCCACAATCACTTTATATTTACTTCTCAAGTTGCTTATTTCATGCATTAATAGCAACAACTTATTATTTTCTTGATCACTGTTAGGGTTTCTATAAATTGAAGAAAATATAAAACTACCTTCTCCACAAAAAATCTCCATGCACTGCTACTTGCAGTATGTAGAAATGAGACACACATTATGTTTTATGCCCTTCTTAATATACATATCATTACTCCTCTACCTTACTTTCCAGTAAGATTTTTATGTTAAAATACTGTAAAAAAAATTTAACATAACTTACTGCAAGGTACACCATACCAGTCAATTAGATAATTATCATTAGAACTTTTGCCCTAAATCATCAGACTCGAGTATTCTCACATTTTCTTGGGTTGTGCATCTTCCCTCAGCTGTCTGACTGCCAGATGGTCATGGCCCTACCAGGTGAGTAATCAGCTGGTCTGGGATACCTAGGCACATGGAAGAAGGGTGAAACAATTTACTGCTATTGCAACCTACTGCATCCAACCTTGTAATCTTATTGCAAGTTCCACATGTCATTTGTGTCCCTGAATGGGGTGGGGCCTGGGCCTGGAGCATGGGGAGAACAAGGTGGAGTATGTTCATGAGGCCGCCATATTGGCAGCTTGCTGGGATTGTCCTACCTGACTTCTACCCCTAGCACGACCAATGCTTTTTGAGCGAATCATGACTGTAGAACCGATGCTGGGAGTCGCCAACCAGATTTGGATACAGCTTTGTGCAGGTCCTCCAGCTGACAGCCGAAATGGGGTATGGTTGAGAGAACACAGTGACACAAGTCCACACGTCTCCTCCTCAAGTCGCCATCGTAGGGTAGGGTAGGTTAATGCCAAAAAATGGCTTGTATTTTACTGACAACTTGTCTCTTATGCCCCACCCCTTCCTGAATTTATGGCCTCAAGTGTGTGCACGGTCTTCCACTCTCTGGGTGGTAGGTGTGTGGCCGGCCGTTGGGGGGCTTAAGAGATAAGTAGAGTGGCAGCAGGTACAGCTTGGTTTCTCTGATCTCGCCTATTACACTCACGATAGTGACGAAAAACCAAAAAACAAAGATTTAAATAATCTCCAAAGACAACTTGCTCAGAACAAAATATCTGGTTCAAATGTAAGTGTCTGATTTTTTAAAGCACTCATACCAAGGAATACAACAGGACCAGTATAAACATAAAAATCTTCATTAAGTTGGGTACCATTAAAAGAAACTGGTACGTTTGTTACGCACTGCCACGACTGATAAAATATATTCATAAAATGGAAGCTGTCTTGATTTGGTGGATATACTACTTCAAACTTTAGCCCCAGTTGCCTGGCGACGTGTAATGGTATTAAATTATGTGGACATCCACTATCAAATAAACAATTAAATACTTCATTACAAATCTTTGCGGGTCTTCGATACACAGAACTGGGGGTAGGTTTAGCCTCTGGCATTCTCAGCGACAACATTGGACATGACTCACAGATGTTAAATACACAACAATATGATTTGAGAATGTCCATGCCCAAGACCGCAAGGGGCACAGTAACCTTTCTGTCCACATAAATATCCACAACACTTACTAGACTACTTACTGACTAGAACACCATTTCGACATTTGTATAAAGACCTTTAATCTTGAAATCCTTGAGACGCAAGACTTCTACTAAGCCATAAAGTTCTAGAAATTTTCCTGAGACTGTAGTCAGCGAACTCCCTGTGCCTACCACAAACGGAAGACATACATCTTTTATCTTTACACTAACACCTAGGGATAGTGAGTTCGCTGAGCCTTTCCAAACCAAAGGAACTTTGTAATGTGCCAGTTATGAAACACGGACGTGTAATTTATGCAATGTAAAATAACGCGACTAACTATAACAAATAAGAGAAGTTGCCGTGGGGGAATGTTTAGCAAACTAGAAAACTTTGAAATATCAGTGTGTTAAAAAAGGCAGCGAGAGAAGCCAGCACACGTCAAATACCTCACCTCACTGAAGGTTCGGTAAACACTACCGATCGTTAGTTAGTTAGTTAAAAGATTTCCTCCACCTATAGTGAAGGCCGGGCCATACATTAGCCAGGTCAGTGGCGTGTTGGCTGATTAAAATAATAGAAAGGGGGAAGACAGGGCCTGGGGAATGCCCAGCACACACGCCCTGCCTTCTGCTGGCTTTGTGGTGTGTATACCGATCCACAAAATGTTAACGATAAATATGTACATATCTATCATTCTTGAAACTTTTTTTAATCTTATATTTTGTATTTTTTGACAAATAAGAATCTCTCTTAAATGATTAACAACGATTTCTTTATAATCTTCAATTTTCGATATACAGCCAGGAATATCAGTGCGTACTTCTACAGCTGACCGCGTTTTAACTGAACTGAAGTGAAACATTTATTGCTGTAAAAGGTACAGAGCGCTAATACAACAAAACAAGGTGGTGGGTCTTCCCAAACACCTTCCTCAGCCAATATATTTAACTTACATACAGTTAGTGAGTGGACATTCATGGGTGTGGCCACACCTTGGTTTTTAGGTGTATCCACATGCCCTTTGATAGAAATAAGTTACACTCTATGTTATAAAATACAGAGGCATTCGTAAGAGGTATTACATACAAGAGTAAAGGGTAGTATTAGAACTGTAAAGGAATACAGTGAACATAACAGTACCAGGTGATGACATAGCATCACAAGGTCGGTAAGTTTTTTTTGTGTGTTTTTTTTTTTAATGCAAGGAAGAAGGAACCAAAGGCCACAGGCCTGCATACTGTTCCTTCCAAGAAAAAGCAAAAACAATACAAAAGAGAGCCAAATTCAAGATCCGTTCATTTCGAGATGCCTGAACACACTGCGTTTCAAAGACTGGAGATCATAGGAAGTAGGAAACACAGACAGAGGAAGACAGTTCCAGAGTTGACCAGTTGCATAAATGAAGGACTGGGAGTAACGGTTAACTCTTGCATTAGAGAGTTGGACAGAAAAGGGATGAGAGTTTGTTGCTAGACGGGTACTACGTGCCCGTCGTTGAGGTGGAGGGATGCGAGCAGACAGTTCAGAGGAACAGTGACCGTTGAAGTAGCGATAGAAGAGAGATAAAGATGCAACAGTGCGGCGAAGAGACAAAGGTTGAAGAGAATCAGTAAGAGGAGGAGAGTTAATGAGACGAAAAGCCTTTGACTCCACCTTATTGAGAAGAGCTACATGTGGGGAGCCTCCCCACACATGAGAGTTGTACTCCATACACGGGCGAATAAAACCCGTGTACAAGGTCAACAACTGTGCAGGGGTAAAGAAAGTTCGGAATCGGCTTAGCACACCTAATCTCTTGGAAGCAGATTTCACAAGAGATGTAATATGTTCTTTCCAAGACAAATCCCGAGAGAAAGAAACCCCAGGCATGTTCAAGGATGATGCAGGACTGAACTGGACATTATTAAACATTAATGGGTAATCCTGAGGAAGATTTTGTCGGGTTGATAAGTGTAGGAACTGAGTTTTTGATGCATTAAAAATAACAAGATTATTTTTACCCCAGGCAGAGATACGAGCCAAGTCAGACATTAGGTGTGCCATAGCCTCATCCCTTTTTTGTTTAAGTAACTGCTGAGATGGGCGTTGCGGAAACCGAATAGAAAGGTGAAGTTTGGAAACATCAGCATATGAGTGGATAGTGTCAGATGTACAGCTTAGAAGGTCATTGATGAATAAAAGGAAGAGAGTTGGTGATAGGACAGAGCCCTGAGGAACACCACTGTTGATAGGTCTAGGAAAAGAACGATGGCCGTCTACAACAGCGGCTATAGAACGACCAGAAAGGAAGCTAGAGATGAAGGCACAGATAGAAGGATAGAAACCGTAGGAGGGCAGTTTGGAAATTAAAGATTTATGCCAGACTCGATCAAAAGCCTTTGAGATGTCAAGTGCAATGGTAAAGCTTTCGCCAAAGTCCCAAAAGGAGGATGACCAGAAGTCTGAAAGGTAGGTGAGAAGATCGCCAGTGGAGCGTCCCTGATGGAACCCATACTGATGATCAGAAAGAAGGTTGTGACACGAAAGATGCTTTAAAATTTTTCTGCTAAGAACTGACTCGAAAACTTTTGAGACACAGGATGTTAAAGCAATTGGACGATAGTTGGAGGGTTGGGAATGGTCACCCTTCTTTGGGACTGGCTGAATGAGAGCAAACTTCCAGCAAGAAGGAAAGGTACAAGTTGATAGACAAAGGCGAAAGAGTTTGCCTAGGCAGGGTGTAAGCACAGAAGCACAGTTTTTGAGGACAACAGGAGGGACTCCATCAGGCCCATATGCCTTGTTAGTATTAAGGCCAGTGATGGCAGAAAATACATCAGCTGAAGACATTTTAATGTCAGTCAAGAGGAAGTCAGAGGGGGGAAGTGATGGAGGAAAAGCACCGGAATCGTCTAAGGTGGAATTGGAGGAGAAAGTCTGAGCGAAGAGATCTGCTTTATCAGCAGAAGAAATAGCTACAGAGCCATCAGAGTAGAAAAGAGGAGGGAAGGATGATGAGGTAAAGTTGTTAGAAAGGTTTTTGGCAAGGTGCCAGAAGGAGCGAGAAAAATTCGAGTTGGAGAGCTGAGAACATTTAGCACGGATGAAATTATTTTTTAGCAGAGCGAAGAACAGATTTAGCACGATTCCGAGCAGAAATATATAAAAGATGTGATTCAGGGGTGGGTTGGCTCCGGTACCTCTTATAGGCCCTCTCCTTGTTGCGGACAGCATTAGAACAAGCGTGATTAAACCAAGGCTTTCTTGCATTAGTCAGATGATATGAGAAAGGAATGCATGCTTCCATGCCCGAGAGAATAACCTCCGTAATGCGCAAGGCACACTCAGATGGCTCCCGGCCATGGAAGCAATAATCATTCCAAGGAAAATCAAAGAAGTACTGCCTGAGGGCCTCCCAATCTGCAGCTCCAAAGTGCCACAGACGGCGTTTCTTTGGAGGGTCCACAGGCCGTACCGGAGCGATAGGACGGGTTAAGGTAATAAGGTTATGGTCGAAGGAGCCCAACGGAGAGAAAAGATTAACAGTGTAAGCTGAAGGATTAGGTGTTAGGAAAAGGTCAAGTATGTTGGAACTCTCTCCAAGGCGGTCAGGGATACGGGTAGGGTGCTGTACAAGCTGCTCTAGGTCATTAAGGATAGAAAAGATGTAGGCTTGTTCACCAGGCGGATCAGTGAAAGGAGAGGAGAGCCAAAGGTGGTGGTGAACATTGAAATCTAGAATGGAGATTTCAGAGAAAGGAGAAATGGATAGAATGTGTTCCATCGTAGAAGTTAGATAGTCAAAGAATTTTTGATAGTAGAATTAGGAGATAAGTAAACAGCACAGATATATTTAGTCAGAGAATGACAGGAAAGCCGAAGCCAGAGAGTAGAGAATTCAGAAGAATCAAGTTCAGGAACACGAGAGCAAGATAGATCGTTGTGTACATATACACAACAGCCACCTTTGGCTTTGAAATGAGAATAGAGAAAGTAGGAGGATACAGAAAAGGGTTTGCTGTCAGTTGCCTCAAACAGCTGAGTCTCCGAGAGAAAGAGAAGGTGAGGTTTAGAGGAGAAGAGGTGGTGTTCAACGGAGCGAAAGTTAGAGGAAAGGCAGCGAATGTTACAGAAATAAAGAAGGAGTGAGTCAGACAGTGGTTCCAGGCAGCTCTGTGAGTCGTCACCGGGAGAGAGGCGAGGCGGATGGTGGAGGCATTTATGGTCCCCCCTTCCCTGGGGACTCCGAGGCATTATTTGCGTACTCCATTTCCTTTTTTTTTTTTACAAATTTTGAAAAGGAAGTGTAGTGTGTAGCGTGTATGTAGTTTGGTGTTGACAGTTAGAGAAACTTGTATTGGAGAGCATGCTGGTCTACTCTCTGTGTTACTGAGACGCTGAAAAAGTTCAGCAAAGGGGGATGGTCAGGAACAAGTCCTGAGGGCTGATGAAACGGGAGCTCCATCTCTCCCTGTCATCAGCCTTCCATCCACCTTGGGAGTACTGCCCTGCCCGACTGGTGCTACAGTGATGGCCACAACACCCTCCACCACCATCACACCTACTACACTCTCCAATCACTACACTTTCTCTTCGTTTCTGATCTTCACTTCCTTTTGTTGTACATACATTTTACATATTCTTCACTTGTACAGAGTAGCGTTTCTCTTACATTGGTTTGAAGCGGTACATTTGTCAACTATGGCTAGGTAACATAAGGCATACACACACTCAAAGACTACCCCTCTCTCTCTCTCTCTCTCTCTCTTCGTTTCGTATCATCACAACTGTTCAGTTGATGATATAGTCTGTACATGACTCTCATTTGTAGACAATAGTATTTTTCCCTTACACTGGGTTGGAAGCACAGTTGTTAGCGGCTATAGCTAGGTAGCGGAGTGCTTGATGAATGTTACTGGTCTGTTTAAGATAGAACGAAGGATGGCAAGTGTTTGTAAGCGTAAATAAACATGTCTGAATGTAGTGCTTGTTAATACTGTGGTACATATTCCGGATATTCACGGAGAATTGAGAGTAACAGTTTTTCATTGATTAACCATGTGATTTGTTCATGAAATGCCCACCCCGACAGGCCACCACGAGCAGGGCAGCACAACACCCATCCCACGGAGGGATGACAGAGGTGTGACCCCCACCCTAGCAGAAGACAACAGGGAGGCTAATAGAGAGCACGCTGGTTCGGAGCGAGATGGGAATATCTCCCGTTGCCCTGCTCCCCTCTTACCCGCAACCAACACCACCTGGAGTATGGAGTCCCGGCGCATTACACTCCAGCTGGGCCAGCGCTCGTCAGGTTCGGGGTGGGGCTAGTAGACTAGCCCCACACAGCATCCAGGTGACGATCACTAACCACACCAGGAAAGAGACGGTCACCAGTCACTCCGCAGCTGCTTCCCTCCCTCAGCAGGACCAGGTGATGGCCACCAGCCACACTGGGGGAGAGACGGCCACCAGCCACACTCTTATTAAAAGCCCTCCTGGGAACAGGACCATGGTGACGGCCACCAGCCGCACCAGCAGGCAGGTGACGGCCGCCAGCAGCATCTCGACTGCAACCCCAAGAGGTGACGTAAGTCTGGTGACGGACACCAGCTGCACCAGCAGACAGGTGACGGCCACCAGCCGCACTACCTCTTAAGTCCCCCTGGGTAATGGGACATCGGTGATGGCCACCAACTGCACCAGCAGGCAGGTGATGGCCACAAGCTGCACCTCAACTGCCATCCTGCCGGGAAGCAGGACCTCGGTGACAGCCACCAGCCTCATCGGCAGGCCAGTGATGGCAAGCAGCCGCACTGAGACTGCAGTCCTTCCGGGGGGTGACACCTCGGTGATGGCCACCATCCGCACCGGCAGGCATGTGACAGCCACCAGCCGCACTCCACCCGCAGTCCGTCCAGAGCATGGGAACTCAGTGACAGCCACCAGTCGCTTTGCGCCCGTTGCTCTATGGGACTTGGTGACAACCACCAGCCGCGCTGAGGAGGGAACGACCACGAGCCGCCCCTTGCCCCCTACCCCTGTGCCTTCCCCTTCTGGGGATGTCCCTTCCTCACCCACCCACTCCTGTGGCCGAGAGGGACCCCTCACCCTCCCTCCACGCAGAGGCAGTTCCCAGGAGGAGCTGCACCTGGAGGAGGTCTAGCAGGGCCCCATCGTGAACCCCAGGATACGAGCCCTGCAACCAGCACCCCAATGCCAATGTCCGCTGATGGACTCACCATGGAAGGGACACCCCAGGCCCAACCTAACATAGGCCCAGAAGAAGAGAGACCGCAGCCCTCAGACTCTCTAGGACATCCCTAGAACCCTGGGACGAGACCTCCCCAGCTCCACCGGACAGTATCATGCATTATAAAGTCGGTGCAGACAAGCGCACCTACTCTTCTTGTTCGGGCCCAGTCCAGAGGTCCGGACCTCTCCTCAAGGCCCTCATAGTGACAGGCGCCTCTCCACGCCACCCCGCAGCCCAACCCGGACGACTCAGCCCCAGACCACCGTCCTGTGCCACCTGATGGAGGCCTCACCTAACAGGTCCCCCAGAACCCCGAGCCAACACCTGTAGCAGCCCAAGGCTATGCTGCCCAGTCCAGAATCCTCTGGTCTTGACAGTGCCTAATTATTGCATAGTGTACTGTGTATTGTCTTTTGTATTGTATTCAGTTGTGTCAAAGTTAACGTAATATACGTGTAAGGTTGGTTGCCCAGAATTTTTATGCCATGTTCCTTGAGTTGTTTGCACCAGACCTGGTCTAAAAAGGGATCCCCGCTTTAAGTTGCCATGTTCAAGGAGCAAGTAGTTGAGCCTTAAACACACAGCATAACAGTTCAGTCAGCATCAAAAGTTGTGGGTTTCTATATTTGACAGTTGGCAGACAATTCTGTTATGCTGCATGTTCAAGGTTCAACTTCTTGCACCTTGATCACGAGTGACTGTTCTAGGGTTCTTTTCAAGACCGGGTCTAGTGCATACAACTAAAGGAACAGGGCATAAAAACTAGGCTGAACCAACCTTACATGTATATTACCTTAGTTACAACACCAACAAGATACAGATACAATATTTCACAATACACTATATGGGCACAGAACACAGATCAGACTAGAGGACTTGGGATTGGGCGACTGGGCTGCTTACAGGTGGTGGCCAGGTGTAGGGGGAGTCCCGGGGCAGCCATCCACATGTAGAAGACACGGGACTCTCACCAGGGGCCGGGTCGTCTCAGCTGGGCTGCAGGGCAGTGTGGAGGGCGGCCCCTTATTGTCAGGGCCTCGTCGTGGGGTTCGGCTCTCTGGACTCGGGCCGAACAGGGAGAGCAGGCACTCTTGTCTGCGCCTACTCTGGGCATCAGAATTCCGGCCAGCGGGGCTGGGTAGGTCACGCCCTGGGATCCTGGGGATGTCTCTTGGAGTCTGGGGGCTGCGGTCTGCCTTAGGTGGAGTTGCTGTCAGGGGTGGTCTGTGGCAGCTCTTCCATTGGGAGTCCAGCAATCGGGGACATTGTTGGGGTGCCGGCTGCAGGCCGTGGATCCTCGGGCTGGCTACAGGACTGCTCCAAATCTCCTCCAGCTGCAGCTCCTCCAGGGGTTCACCTCTGTGGGGGTAGAAAGAGAGTCTCGCTCGGCCACAGGAATGGTGGTGGGCCGAGGCAGGGATGTCCTCCTTAGGGCACGTCCTAGGAGTAGAGGATAGGGAGCGGACGGTGACCAACACGGCGGTTCCTCTACCTCCAGGGACTACAGGAGGTGAATGAACAGTGGCCTGTTCACCCTGCCCGACACGGATGGTGGCCTGTGTTGCGGCCCTACGCCCTGCAAAGGGGGAAGCCGGAGGATGGACGGTGGCCGATCCTTCCTGCCCAGTACGGACGGTGGCCTGTACCGCAGTGCCACCACAGGTAACAGCTGAGGAGCAGATGGTGGGCTGCTCTGCCTCATACCCGACATGGACGGTGGCCTGTGTCGTAGTGCTGTTCCTGTGTTTACCTGTAGGTGAGGAGCGGACAGTGGCCTGCTCTGCCTCGTGCCCGACACAGATGGTGGCCTGTCCTGCAGTCCTACAGGAGGGTGCAGCAGAGGAGAGGACGGTGGTCTGCCCTGCCTCGTACCCGACAAGGACCGTGGCCTATGTCGTGGTGCTGCCCCTAGAGGTGACTGCAGGTGAGGAGCAGACAGTGGCCTGCTCTACCTCGTGCCCAACATGGACAGTGGCCTGTGTCGTGGTCCTGCAGGGGGTAACAGCTGAGGGGCGGATGGTGGGCTGCTTTGCCTAGGACCTGACATGGATGGTGGCCTGTGTCGCAGCGCTGCCTGGGACTAAGGAGGTAGTCCCGCCCCGAACCTGGTGAGGGCTGTCTCGGCTGGAGAGCAGGTGACTGGAGTCCTGGCGGGTCGTGGGTTGAAAGCGAGAGGGACGTAAGGCTGTCAGGGATGTGAGCCTGTCTTTCCCTGAGCCTCTACGCCAGTGGTGGTGAGCTTTTGGGTGGACCCCAGCACACTAGCTGCTAGTAGAATGGATGGTTACTTCTAAAATAAATACACACTCAATGATTTATTTTTCCAGAGAAATGACTTCTGTACTTTATTTTCATCAACATTTTTAGACAAAAAATCCATGTAGCTTGAAATAAATTGTAATGTGCGGTACGCTATTATCTGTTTCTTAATACCACATTATGAATTAAGATTTTCATCCGGACCTTTGCTATGTAGGAAACTGTTTGTCTAGACCTTCACACATAGTAATTGAGTACCCCTGCTCTTTACCTAACCCCCGGTGGTCTCCTCCTAGGGTGGGTGTTGCGACACCTGCCTTTCCGTGGTCTCCTCCTAGGGTGGGTTTTGTGACATCCCCCCCTGATTCTCCCGTCGGGGTGGGCATTTCATTTCCATTATGTAACAACGCAGCATGTGTACAGCCGGCGCCCAACACACTGCACATGGTACGGGATCTTCTCTGGTGAATTTCCAATGATACTTATAGCCTAGTCTCAGTCTCATGACAACAGCGTCATGAAGTCCACCTCTTTGACCATATGTTACATCAGTATTCTGAGCCACATTTACATAATGATGAGAGCTAGTGATGTCACTTGCTATGCTGTCATTAAGCTGTCTAGTAATATCTTGGCTAACAAGAGAGCTAATCATGCTTTTGGCAGTTGTATAACTATATCCAATAAATGTATCAGGAGAGTCGTAGGCCGAAAGCAGAGCCTTACGAGCTAGGTCGTCAACCTTTTCGTTGAAGGGTATCCCTATATGGGAAGGAACCGATGTGAAGTAGACTTTATGACCTGTGCTTTCAATACACCAGATGGCTGGTAGGCATCTATTGACAATATCACAGTCTGTAGGAGTAGTAGACAGTAATTCGTACAGAGCTCCTTGACTATCCACAAAAAAGTAAACATCCTTAGATAAAGACACAACACAGCCTAGTCCCTCTTCTATCGAATATAGCTGTGCCCTTGTGGAACAAATACATTCAGGGAGTCTTTCTGAAATTGCAATGTCCACGTACTAAGTGAGCGACTCATACTCCCTAATGAACAGCCCATACCCAGACTTAATGCCATCTACAGACCCGTCGCAGTATGCGTGCAGTCTAGTGACGATCATGTGTCTCCAACTTTGTCATGAAGTCGGATTTAGTTCACAAGGCAGCCAGCGATCTTTGGGCTTGTGGAGTTTCTCTGTGTCCTCAGTCACTCTATGAGGACTCCAGGTGGCCCGACTTTGTGTTTGTATTAAATTACTGCAAGGAGTTATGACATTGAAGTTGTTGAAGAGTTTGCACATACAGCCGAGGTATGTGTTTGGAGAAGAACGAGCACTATTCTGAAAGGACGTCATGGAGTGTCTTAGCCTTTCAGACTGATAGTTACTTATCCTGACCACTGATCGTGATGCAATTTCCCGTATCCTAGTTACAATGCTTGGGAGTTCCAGTTCAGACCACATGACCTCAATTTTTCCAGTCTTTGGACAACCTAGGACTATCCTCATTGCCTCATTTTGTACAGTTCCCAATTTCTTAAGGTTGTTTTGACTATACTGTACCTAGACATGGGCTGCATAATCTATCAGTGACCTAATAGTACTAATACGAGTATACATCCTTCTGAGTATTGGAACGCCAACTCCTCTTCCTCTATTAGCCAAGACTCGCAATGGTGCAAGTTTAGGAAGGGACTGATTGCGAACGTAATCAATGCCTTCTAGGCCTTTATTGATAGCTAAACTGGACCCCGAGGTATCGGTAGGTACTTACTCTTTCTAGTTTAGTAGAATTTATACATGGGAGTTTGTATCTCATCTCTACTCCCTGAAATTTGGTTTTTGACTCATTAATAACGAGTCCCATGTGCGCATATGCAGCCTCCAACTGGTGCAGGGCTTCGCATAAAAGGGAAGGGGATTCACACTGGAGCACGATATCATCCAACATAGATAATTACCTCCGTGCCTAGAGGGAAGGTATGGCGTGCAATTTTGTCCATTAGTATGTTGAAAAGCATCGGACTGAGGACACCTCCTTGTGGAGTGTCCAGTTCAATTTATCTTTCGTCAGAAAACTGTTGCTGCAACCAAGCCCTTATTGACTGGTGGCAGAGATAGGATCTTATTAACCCAAGGAATTCCCATTTAACCCCTTTAGTAACTCCTTCCTCCAGAATTACCTCCTTGTTTGCTTTGTCAAACGCCCCTTTCAAGTCAATGAATGCTCTGCACGTTGATCTATTATTGCCGAGACACTTTACAAAACAATCACTCGTTGCCCTTCCATTCAAAAAACCATGAAAGTTCGGAGACAACTGATCGCCAGTCTTGTACAACATCCTATTCAGAACAACTCTTTCGGTCATTTTACAGATACAGCTAACTAGGGAAATGGGGCGATAACTACCACAGCTGTTTGGAATTGGGATTATGACTGCACTCATCCAGGATGTGGGCAGTTTACTGTCCGCATATGACATACTAACTCCAGAGGAGATGTGTCATATGAGGCAAGGAGAGCACTAATAATGTCATAAATTGTACATCCTGGCCTGGAGCGATCATTTACCTTTTTTTACAGCACAAAGGAATTCGTCGTACGTTATGGGAAGACAGGTTTCATCCCTCACATTAATACTGGCATCAACCAAGGAATTCCTGAAGGGCCTGTGGTGGGCAAGGCTCTTTCTATGACTGCCAGGTAGGCTTGACTGTGCAGAGGCATTGGCCCACTGGTTGATCAAGGCTTGGGCTTTGTCACCAGGGTTTGGGACAGAGGTTATGCAGTTAATTTTCCCTCTTATCCTGTTTACATGGTACCACACTTCCTGGGGGGACTTGGTCCTCCCAGTGGTCGTGAGGAAGCTATCCCAGTGTCATTTTCTGACCTTCTGACGTAGTTCAGTTAGGTACTGTGCGATTGCTGTACTGTCACGCACCTCATTGTCACTAGGATTGTTTTGCCAGCGCCTCTGCAAGTTAGCCAGTGTTTTCTGCCATCCTAGTAGTGTTGGATCAGTAGCATATGTAGGTTTACTGGTCAGTGTTTTGAGTAACTTATCTGAGTTGTGTGCTTAACAAAATTTTCTGTAACAGCAACAAGACATTCATAGAAAGTGTTAACATCCAAAAGTGACCCCCGAGTGGTCCGATACCATTTCTGAACATACCAGCAGAGTTTTAGTAATTTTACACCTGGAATGACTAACCTTGCCCTTGGGTTGCAAGTCATCATCATCATCTCCGTATTTCGTCCTTCTGCTCCCATATTCAAACTGGGGTTGGACGTGCGATGGCTTTTCTCCACTGCTTCCTATCTTGGATTAAATCTTCTCCAATACCCAGTCTTTCCATACCTTGCATTACAACATTTTTCCAGGTTTTCTTAGGTCTTCCTGGCGGTCGACGTCCCACCACTTGCAGTTCCTGTGCTATTCTCACACAGCTCCCTTCCTCACTCCTCCTCACGTGACCGAACCATCTAAGTCGCTTCTGCCCCAAGATGATATCGAGATCCTTCACTCCGCATCTTCTGGCTACCTCCTCACTCAAAACTCTGTCCTCCCATCTCACTCTCGCCATGTATCTTAACATTCTACGATCAGTACTCCTCAGAACATTCATTAGTCTATCTGTCAAAGCCCATGTTTCAGCACCATATATCAATACTGGTCTAATGCAGGCCTCATATATTTTACTTCTGTGTCTCAGTGGTATGTGTTTGTTGACCAGTAGGCTAGCTATTTCCTTCCACTTTAACCATGCTGCCGCCACTCTTGTTCTAACTGATCTCTCCACCCCTGCTTCACAGTCCAATATATCTCCTAGATAGCACAACTGCTGCACTTCCTGTAGTGTGCGCCCATTCACATCTAGTGCATCCTCTGCATCATCTCCCTCCGCCTCTCCTCTTATGCAGGCTGGGCAGCAGAAATTTTGCACTCCTCTCAAATTCTGCAGACCTGAATACCTTCTATGGCACCACTTATTACACTCCGTGCACAACATTCAGTTCGCTCCTACTCCTCTGCCACAGCATCCACATGGCCATTTTCCTGACTGAATTCTTTCTACTGGTTTTTTGCCTGTCACCATTTCCTTTGTCTTATCCATATTTATTTTCATTCCCCTCTTCATTCCATTTTTCCATCTATTAAATATTTCCACCACTTTCATTGGGTTGCAAACTGTTTTAAGATTGTATGGGCTTGATGGCATGTTACTAAAAGGAGTGAAAAGTTTTTATGTAAATAGTAGAGCGTGTGTAAGAGTGAGAAATACTGTGAGTGATTGGTTTCCCGTGAGACTGGGGCTGCGGCATGGATGTGTGATGTCGCCTTGGTTGTTTAATATTTATATGAATGGTGTTGTAAGGGAGGTGAATGCAAGAGTGTTAGGTGGAGGACTGAGTCTAGTGAATGTTGATGGTAGTGAGTGGAATCTGAAGCAGCTGCTGTTTACGGATGATACTGCACTGGTGGCTGATTCAGAGGAGAGATTGAGACAGTTGGTAGAGGAGTTTGGAAGGGTGTGTGAAAGGAGGAAATTGAAAATAAATGAGAATAAGAGTAAAGTGATGAAGTGTACGAGGTTGGTAGATGGTAGGAGGATGAATATAGTTTTGAATGGTGAGCTGCTTGAGGAGGTAGAGTGTCTTAAGTATTTAGGGTCACATGTTGCTGTGGATGGAAGAATAGATGCAGAAGTGAAGTTTAGAATGAATGAAGTTGGAAAGGTGCTGGGAGGAATGAAAAAAAGTGTTTAGATGTCGTTCACTTAGAATGGATGTAAAGAGAAGGCTGTATGAGGGTGTTGTGGTACCGACTGCATTATATGGGGCTGAAACATGGAATATGTGTGTAGCAGAGA
>JAGKTI010020238.1:0-16461 GCA_018397915.1 Birgus latro | reverse complement strand
TGAGGTCCTGTGACTCAC
Organism: Birgus latro; assembly: GCA_018397915.1. Classification (NCBI taxonomy): domain Eukaryota; kingdom Metazoa; phylum Arthropoda; class Malacostraca; order Decapoda; family Coenobitidae; genus Birgus; species Birgus latro. The sequence goes on along the minus strand of JAGKTI010020238.1, from coordinate 16,443 downwards.
TTTCATGTTCACCATCATCATCTTCACATGTTTTTTTGTCATCTTCATTTTCTTTATCGTCATCCTTGTCGCCGTCGTCGTTATCATCATCTTCAGCTTCGTCATGATCATACTCTTCATTCATTTTTATTTGCCAGTTTTCACTTTCATTTATGGAGGATGAGAGGGGAAATGAGAGGGGAGGAGTGGTGGGGAAAGGGAAGATGAAAACAGGGAAGCTTGAGAAGATGGAAGAGGAGGGATGTGAGAATGTGTCATTATTACCATTGTCATCGCCATCGTAATTGTAATTATCGTCATCATCGTCATCGTCGCTGTAATTATCGTACTCATCTTCGTCATCATCATATTAACCTTACCATAATATAATTATTAGTTTCATGAACCGAAAAAAGGGAAAAACACAAAAATATGAAAAATGACATCTTATCCGTCATCAAAAGTGGGGCATAATTCCATATACTCAGCAAGCAGTTCTCACAGATAGAGCAGCCACAAAAACAGCGAAATCTATATTGCCTCTCTGGGGACGTTGGAGGGCACGAGGATTGGTTAACGTAGTCAGAATCATTGAAGCCTTAGGAGACCAACCTAAATCCTGGCAGCGGTAGGATGACAACCACCTCCAGCCATTTCTTGGATTCAAAGCTTGCGCGGGTCGGCCCACTACTGTGACCCAAGCTTTGTCAACCATGCCATTGAGGCACTTATGACGTGGCGTAAGATTGGGCTTACTCATAAAAAGAGAACAGCACAAAAGTTGAGTTGGGAGAAGCAGCTTATTATGATGGAGGAAAAACAGAGTAATGAATATAAAAATGAAACGGAAAAAATTCTGTGATAAATAAAAAGAGTGTCAGAGTGGGAAGGTAATATGAAAATAGTAGGAGCCAGGTATGAATAAAGTGCAGTGTTTAACATTGTAAAGTATATATTTAGAAACTCAGGCAGTACGGTGATGTCCGTTTTATTTTCATTAAACTTCAGAGTGACCTTTGAGAAAGTCTTTTTTCGCCCTTGCAATACTGTGACGTCCTTTAATGTACTTTTGCAGCTGGCAGACTTTTTTAAAATTTAGGTACAGACTTTTCTTAGGGAAGATGTTTAAGATTAGTGTTCTGTATTCGGTATTTCCACATTGCAACTCCGTGTTTGCTCACATTGTCGCGCAGTTTTTTTTTTTTCTCCTGAAGTTGTCTCTCAGTATGTGTCTTCAGCTTAATTCGCTCATATGCATGACCTCTGCCTTGGTTCATATGGTTTAATTTCATTGTTGTCTCCTTCTTTCGTTTTTCACTTAACCTTGTCAGCTCTGTCTTTCTTCGCCATTATGTTGTTACACCCTTGCCTCTAACCTTTCACCTTTGACCTCACCTTCACACATGCCGTATTTCAATTCCTCTTCTCCCAGTCTCCTCTCGAATGACGGGGATAAAATTCACGGAATGAGAGTGATGGTAGAGGGATGGAAGGAAGAGAGATAGGTAGAGGTGGAGGTGAAGGGGGGAGGGACGAAGGGGAGATAGGGATAGAGGGGAGAGAAAGAAATGCAGGGAGTAGGTGGAGTTGGAAGGAGGGGGTTGGTGGATAGGATGGGGGGAGTAAGGGTAGGAGGGAGAGAGGTGGAAGGGGTATGGGGAAAGGGGAGGGGGTTTGAGGAGTAGGTGGGGGAAGGGGATACCTGCCACATTCCCATTCCATCCGGCAAGAAGGAGCCGCCTTGGATAATAATATATTCCCTCACTCCTTTGTCGTTCCCTTCCTGATATTAACTTCGAGCCAGCCACGCACTTTAATTTCTTCCCTGCGGCTCTTATTTCTTTGCCATATACTTTTTTGACGGGAGATTAGAATTGACTTTTACAGAGGTTGTGTATCGGATGCTGCTTCTTGGGCTGTTACTCGGTGATATTTCCCCTTTTTTATTATCGATTGGTTTGATTCCTTTAATTGATATCTTTGGATGGGATACTGTTCTTGAGGTGTCATTTCTTCGTTATTTATATATTTATTTATTAGCGGAGGATAGGATTTTTTCTAATCACTGAAATTTATTGATAGATGTGTAGGTAGTGTGAAGTTTTTCCTTTATATGGTTTACTTAATTTATATCTATTCACGGAGGGAAGCATACAGTAGGCTTTTGTTATTATCGATATTCCCAGCTTTGAAGGGAATCATAGGCTTTTATTATCGATATTCACAGCTTTGAAGGGAAGCATAGGCTTTTGTTATTATCGATATTCCTAGTTTTGAAGGGAAGCATAGGCTTTTGTTATTATCGATATTCACAGCTACGAAGGGAAGCTTAGGCTTTTGTTGTTATCGATATTCCCAGCTTTGAAGGAAAGCATAGGCTTTTGTTATTATCGATATTCCCAGCTTCGAAGGGAAGCTTAGGCTTTTGTTATTATCGATACTCCTAGCTTTGAAGGGAAGCATAGGCTTTTGTTATTATCGATATTCCCAGCTTCGACGGGAAGCTTAGGCTCTTGTTATTATCTGTATTCCCAGGTGTGAAGCTGAAGGCGATAATCCTCTTTATGTCAAGGGGTGTGTTCGCGTTTAGTTAGCTGTAGGATAATCTCCCTTCCATTGTGCATGGTGCAGCTGGAGCTTTATCCCAATTTCGTGGATATAGAATCCTGAAAAAAATATCGACAAAGCCGGCAGACGCGTGTACTACCTCCCCATAGCCTTACCTCCGTACCCCTTCTCTCTCCTCGCCTTCCTTGTGTCAGCGGAACAGGTCAGTCCTTAACACCGGATCACCTGCGGAGAGGAAAGCAGAGAGGGTGGATAGTTATGATAAACTCGTGCACCGCTTCCTCCTTTTGACATAGAGAGGGCTTTCGCCTTTGGCTTAAAAGCAGGAATTCAGTATTTGTAGATAGACTGTTTGGGTACTAGAAACTGTCTCTTGACCTTTATATTCTGTATAATTTATTTTGATAATATTATCATTGCACATTTTGAGTTTTCATTTAGCTTTGTGTGTGTGTTTTTTAAGGCTGTTTGTGTATGAGGTTTCCGTCGACATTACTGCGGCCATTGTTTGTCGGCACTTCATAAGGTAGGCTGCCCTCTTTCATCACGCCAGCCTTATTTTCATATCAAACCACCGTCTTCATCACTCCCTCGTCCTGCCTTATCTCCCGCCCTCCTGCCATACTCCCTCACACTTGTCCCTTCGACTCCTGCACCACTGTCTCCTGCCTCACAACATCACTCTTGCCTCACTCCTTCACCCCTGCCTCACTCCCTCACTCCTGCCTCACTCCCTCACTCTTGCCTCACTCCCTTACTCTTGCCTCACTCCCTTACTCTTGCCACACTTCCTCACTCTTGCCTCATTCTCTCATTCTTGCCTTATTCCCTCACTCTTGCCTCATTCCCTTCTTCCTGCCTTACTCCCTCACTCTTGCTTAGCTACCTTACTCCTGCCCCACGCCCTCACTCTTGCCTCACTCCTTCACTCCCTTACTCCTGCTGCACTCCCTTGCTCTTTCCTCATTCCCTCACTCTTGCCTCCTTCCCTCCTTCCTGCCTTACATCCTCACTCCTGCCAAACTTCTTTACTCCTGCCTCACGTCCTTACTTCTGCCTCACTCCTGCCTCACTCCCGCCTCACTCCCGCCTCACGTCCTCGCTCTTGCCTTGCTCCCTCATTCCTGCCTCATTACCTCACTCGTACCTCATTCTCTCACTCCTGCCTCACTCTCTCATTATTGCCTCAGTACTTCACCCCTGCCTCAATACATCACTCTTGTCTTATTCCCTCACTTCTTCCTCACTTCCTCCCTCCTGCCTCACCCTCTCACTCTTGCTTTTTTCTCACTGCCATATCACTCCCTCATTCACACATCACTCCTCATTAACACATCACTCCATCATTCACACATCACTCTCTCATTCACACATCACTCCCTCATTCACACATCACTCCATCATTCACACATCACTCCTTCATTCACACATCACTCCCTCATTCACACGTCACTCCATCATTCACATATTACTCCCTCATTCAAACATCACACTCTCATTCACATATTACTCGCTTACTCCTACCTCAGTATATCACTCTGTCCTCACTTTCACTGTTAACCTCAAGCTCAGTATATCACTCTGTCCTCGTTTTCACTGTTAACCTCAAGCTCAGTCTTTCCTCATCCTCACTCTTACCTCACACTTAACTCATATCCAGCTCACTCCTTCCTCACACTCACAGTTGCCTCACACTCACTCTTACCTCACACTGTCTTACTGCACATTCAGTCTTACCTCAGATTCACTCTTACCTCACATTCGCTCTTACCTTATACTTCATCTTACCTCACACTGTTATCTTTGACTCAATCTTACCTCAGATTCACTCTTACCTCACACTCACTGCTATCTCTGGCTCACTTTTACCTCACATACTCTCTTACCTCACATACTCTCTTACCTCAGATTCACTCCTTATGCACGCTCTTACCTCACAGTCACTCTTACCTCACTCACTCTTACCTCACGCTCGCTCCTGTCTCTGACTCACATTTACCTCACATTCACTCTTACCTCACACTCTCTCTTACCTCACACACACTCTTATCTCTGATGACTCACTATATCTCACGCTCATTCTTAAAGCGCTCCCTCTTACCTGACTATTTCCTCACTCACGCTTACCTCACTTACTCTTGCCTCTTTCTCACTCCTTCCTATACCTCAATCTCTCACTCCTACCTCATTCTCACTCTTACCTCTTCCTCAGTCGTATCCCATCCTCATTCCTACCTCATCCTTACTTCTTACTCTCACACTTACTTCTCTGTCACTTCAGTCTCGCATACTACAGTTCATTTTTACTCTTTCTACACTTTCACTTTCCTGCCTCACTCCTTCCACATTCCTTCCCCACTCTTACTTCACACTTTCACTCGTATTCACCTTTATCTCTTTCTGTCCATCCTCACTTTCACCCCTACCATACTCTTACTGCAGCCTCAGCCTTACCTTACTCTTACCTCACTGTAGTTTTTACTTCATTTCCTCACTCATCCCTTATTTTACCTCACTCTTTTTCACTCTTCCATCACCCCTTACTCGTACTCCTGCCTCGATCTTCCATCACTCACTCATGATTCACTCTATGTCACAGCCCCTCATCCACTTATCACCTCCTCACTCCTACCACACACTTACCCCACACACTCACTCTTACATCACTCTCTTCTTCTGTTGGTCTTCGTGTAAAGCTGATTGGCAGATTGATGCGGGGATTGGCTAGTAATGCAACAAGATTTGGACAGTGACTGACAGACGGAGAGATGGAAATAAGAGAGAACAGTAAATAAAGGCGTGGCCAGTGGAAGGTGAGACAAGGCCTGGTCACTCATAGGTCTGAATTGGATATAATCTGATGCAAACTGTCTCACCGTGTTGGCCGAGGTAAAACTTACAAGAATGCCTTGTTTCATAGCTCCAGGTTTTAGGCATTTCGTTCCTCACTGCCAATCATGTTATGCCGAACATTAAAAACTGAATGCCCAGAACGTGGCCCCATGAAACGGAGTGTCCTTTCATCTTTTACCCCGACCTGCAAGACTGGACTGTGTGCGTCAGAAATATGTCCGATGTTGACATCAGTGTGACGATACCCACTTAGTTCTGTTGGGTGTAATAGTGGAGGTTCAAGTCAATCTCCATTAACTCTTTCAGTACGACATTTTTTTTTTCTATGTTACTTCCTTCAGACTGCTTTCTTCAGACTGGGAAAAATCTCATTGATGTGTTTAATAAGGACAGGATTCAACCCCGCAAGCTTAAAGTTTCTCTTAAAATTGTAAGTTATCAAGATACAAAAAATATATATATATATACTGTATATATAGTGACGTGAACAACCTCTTTGATATAGTCTTTTCACCTTCATGACCCTTGGTACTGTAAGCAAGTAAAGACGTGACGTACAGAAGAGATATACCAGGTGTGATGGGTGTTGGGTGGGGGGGGGGGGGGTATGCTGCCAGGGACTGCGAGGGCGTAGGTTTTCTTAGATGCTTCATCCATCATACACTCCCCACCCTCTTTCAACTCCCCTTCCCTTGCATCTCTCCTCCCCGACCTTCATTCTCGCTTCTTCACTCCTCCCCCTCCTCCCCCTGCCTTCCACATGCTCCTCCCCTCAGTCACCTTCCTTCCCACATCCATCTTCCCCTTTATGCTCATAGGTGGTATGAGGATGGTTTGGAGGAAGGGATGGCGTAGTAGGTAGAATGGGATGAGGTAGGGATGAAGAGAAAGGATACTGAGGAAAAGGGAGAGGTTGAATAGGAAGGGAGAGGAAGTTGAAGGAAAGGAGAGGTTGAATAGGAAGGGAGAGGAAGTTGAAGGAAAGGAGGAATATTGGAGATCTCTATGATGGGAGTCTGAGAGAGGACAAGAGAAGGTAGGAAGGAGGAAAGGGTAGGAAAATGTGATGAGAATAGGGGAGAACGGAGAAGGGAATGACGAGGAAGTTGGGGAAAGGAGGGATATAAGAGATGAATATAAGGGAAGGGCAGGGGAAGGAAAGAAAGGAAGAGTATGTGTTGGGAAACGAGAGAAAGAAGACTGGAAAGGATTGGAAGGGGAGGGAGGGAAAGTGTGTTGGGAAAGGAGAGAGGGAACATTGGAATACCTACCGTAATTAACCTGGCAGCCTCTTCATCGTCCAGGGTGGGCAGACTCCCACGCTACATGTGTGCGTTGTCCATCATTATAGGATGAAAAGATCCATACCCAGTATCTTTAAACCCTGGATCACTGTATACCAAGGGTCCTCAATCATTGTATGTTCGCTGCCTTGATTTCCACATCTGCCCTAACATGATGTATCGTATGGTTAGTATAGGATTTCCCGATGTGAAAGTTAATTTAATTGGAGCTTAGTTCTGGAGTTTCAAGATAGATATATCTTTATTAGATAATATATTACTGAGTATGGACTGCAGTATTATTCCTGGCTGGAAATGGCGATGAACAAATTTATCCATGTGGTCCCTTTCTGTCAGAATAAGGAATTAAAAATGGTGGAAGTATTTGCCTGGAACCCCCGCAGCCCTTCTCTATAATAATTAAGGAATTTTGCCATTTTAGCGCTCAGAATTTGTGTTACGATGCTGCCTCTTGCCGCCCATGTAACAGGAAGAGGACAGTTCTATCTGGTGTTTCTTGCTTCTCTATATCTTCAAAGATAATCAATACTTCCTCCTTATGATATGTGAAATTTGGTAACGATGATGATGGTAAGTTATTTTTCTCCCATTACTCCCCAGAAGAGTCTAAATAAACATACGTAATTAACCCCAGACTGGGAATCCCAGTTGTTTAGCCTCACTACTATCTGAGAGCAGTTCAGTGCGCCTGAGTTCTGGCCGGAAACTGAACACAATAAATAATAGTCATCCAGAACGACGCCGAGTGATCACCAACCATCACCACCCTTATACGTGGACGTGGTAGGCTCCACACAACTAAAAGTAGGGCATGAAAACACTAGAAGTTCCAGAAGAAAGTTCAGTCAAAATGGGCATATATCCAATCACTTAATATTCAAGTCAGCGAATTTCTCGGCTCCACCCCGGAAGCATAGTTCCTCCACACTAGGCATTACTCTTGCAACGCTTAAGGGATGGAGATAATTCCGTCTGCTGTCAAGTTCAGAAATTTGTGCAGCCCCTTCCGTGTCCAAGTCTTTGCAGCCGTGCCGGTGCACTTGATATAGTACGAGTATCTTCTTTCTTACGCCGCCCGTCACTAAAAGAAAAAACTGCCGGGGATGCATCTTCCAGAATTAGTCACCTTCAGACGCATTCTACAAGGCCTCGTTACACCGAAACGGTTTGTCTGATTGTGTAGGTTAAGGTGAAACATAGATTAAGGGTCGCGATCTGAGTGGCTGTTGAGATTTCATAACATCTCTTCCTCAGCAATCAGTTCTGAACATTGCACCTCGGTCTCCTTTTCTATGTTGTTGATGCAAAGTGTACGAGTTTAAAAACGGTATAAATAACTAACAGAATACCTTCAAGATGTAATATAAAAAATAAATCGCTAAGGAAGTAATGGTACGCAGCATCCTGTGCCTTTTAGAATATGACCCTTATAACAACACGTTTCACTGGCTTCTTAATGCCACTTGCTTCATGTCTGGCACTGAAAAGCGGAATCCCCAGCACATGGCCTCGGGGAACGAGGCGTTCTCCTTCCATCTTTTACCTTACATGATCAGGCAGTATACATCAGAAAGTGTTTTCTGACCTGAGTGTGGCGAGGTCCTTGATACGCCCTAACTTCACCCAAAGTTACAGCGAATCCAGACAACGATGTCAAGGGAAGCCAGTGAGTCTGCATTATTTCCCAGCCATGGAGGAGAGAGAAAGGGACGTGCCTAATGCTGAAGGTTAATGAGTGTCGGCTGGCGTCTAGGGCTGGGGTGAGTCAAGGCTGAGCTGCAGACCTTTCCTTCGATCGAAAGCTAAATACCGTGATAAATAATGTTGCCTGCACGCTTACCTGACCCCCTCCTGCCTCACGCATCCCTCCCTTCCTCTGCCTGTCTGCCTCTTACCTTCCTCCCATTCCCTGTCTACCTCTTCCTTTTCTTATCTGTCTCACTCCACCTTCCCTATACCTATCTGTCTCACCTTCCCTTCACTACCGTCTGCCTCTTAACTCCCTCCCTGTGCCCTTCTTATTTACCCCTCCACCCTTAGCCTGTCTACTTTACTCTCTCTTAGCCTGTCTACCTTACCTCTCCTTCCCTGCTTTCCGTTGTCTGCCTCACCCTTCTCTCCCACTCTCAGTTTGACTGCCTCATCTCTCATTCTTCCTCTCTTCCTTTGCCTGTGTGCCGCTCTTGTTTTCATTCTCTGCTGTCGCTTGTGTTCCTTATACCTCCTCTTCCCTCTTTTCCTCCGCTCACCTGTCTTTCACGTCCTTGTATTTCACATGTATGTCAGACACTGTCTGTCACGCTTACCTTCTCCCCCTTCCGCCCTCTCATGTCTATATCTGTCCTCTATTTAACACCTCGTCTCCTACAAGCACACACACACTTGCCTTCCCCTTTTCTATCCTTTTCTCTTACACGTTGGTTAGACCTTAGAAGAATTAGATTTTTTTTTCCCCAGAGGATAACCTCGTTATGGGCCAACAGGCCTCCTGCTATATCTCTACTTCCTTTGTACTCTGTGTACTCCACTAGCACCCCTTACCTTCCCCCACACTCACCTTTCCTCCATTTCCCACCACCTCCCACTCACCTGTCCTCCATGTTACTTCACCGTCCCTCCCACCTCTCACTCACCTGTCCTTCACCTTCTACTGCCCTCCTATCTCCCCCTTATCAATCTCCCCTACTTCCCCCACCTATTCCTCAATTCCCCCACTCACCTCCTCCTCACCTTTCCGCTCACTCTCTCACTTGTCCTCCACCTCCCTCTCCATTCACCTGTCTCCTTACCTCCCCCTCACCTGTTCCTTTACCTGTCCGTTTACTTGTTCCCCAACCTCCCTTTCACCTTGGCTGTTTCCCTACCACCCCCTCAACTGTCTCCCTACCTCCCTCTCACCTGTCTTGCTACTACCACCCCCTCACCTGTTCCTTTACTTGTCCGCTTACATGTCTCCCAAACTCCCCCTCACCTGTCCCCCCACCTCCCCCTCACTTGTCCCCCCACCTTCCCCTCACCTGTCCCCCTTCTCTCCTTCACCTGTCCCCCATCTCCCCCTCACCTGTCCACCATCCCTCCCTCACCTGTCTCCCTTCTCTCCCTCACCTGTCCCCCATTTTCCCCTCACCTGTCCCTCATCCCCCCTTTCCCTGTCCCTAATCTCCCCCTTACTTGTCCCCCATTTCTCCTCATCTGTTCCCGAACCTTCCCCTCACGTGTCCCCCACCTCTCCCTCATTTATCGCCCACCTCTCTCTCTGTCTCCCCACTTTCCCCCCACCTATCCCCCCACCTTCCCCTCACTTGTTCCCCCACCTTCCCCTCACTTGTTCCCCCACATCCCCCTTACCTGTCCCACTTCCCCTTCACCTGTTCCCTCACCTCCCCCCACCACACACACACACACACACACACTCGCCTGTCTCCACCTGCTCTGCCACGTTCCACCTGGTCTCACCGGCCGTTCCAGCCACGTCTGTCATTCCCCTCGCCCTTTCTGAATCTTGTAAATAATACATGTATGGGAGAAGATTACATTTTTCTGTTCCTCTTTCTCATTCTTTTCCTTTCTTGTGTCTTAAGATATAAGTTTTTCATTGCGTGGCCTGCATATGAAAGGGCAAATTTAATTCCTACCATAGCAGTATAGAAAAAGTATCGTTTCAAGAAAAGAAATAGGCATAAAGAAAGGAAGTATCCGTGCCACAGATGAAGCTGTGTGTGTTTAGAGCTGGATGTAGATTTTTATTTTATTTTAATAACTTCTGAGAGACATGATAATTTTCCTTTTTTTCTGTCTGCCATTTTTTTTATTCCTGCAATATTTAGACGATTTTATTCACTCTGGGAATAACATTTCGTGGTGCAAGAGTTAGTGGATACTGTTCCTAAGCCTTTTTATAAACTACAAGAAATCTTCCATAAACTGCAAGAAATCAGTGAGGGGTAGCAGGAATGAACTGAAAAAGACACCTTCGCACTGCAGGGGTTAAGGGGTAAGTTTAGTATTTTGCTGCCAATATAGTTAGTGTGGCTGGAGCGCCGTGACACCCTCTTAAGCTTCAGAAAATCCCGTAACTTTAGCCATAATGGAGGGAGGAATTTGGTGCCTCGTCCTTGTTTTAAGCTAACCTAACCCAACCATACTATTGCCATGCACCTACGGCAACCTGGCCAACCCGAGCCGAACAACACCACTCTACCCAGATCCGATGAAAATAAAAAATTCTTAACCAAGTCTCTGTATTTACGCAAACTTAACCTTGCTTGGAGTTATATAACCCAGTCTAACCTTATCTCACCACACCAGACCAAACCTGAAGCGACTGAATATAACCAAGCTTAACTAACCTAACCACACAAAAGGAAGCCAAACCGAAACGATCTGATACAACGAACCATAACCCAACCCAACCGAACCCAACATGATATAACGAACCATAACCCAACCCAACCCAACCCAACCCAACCCAACTCCCTGAAACTACAGTCGAACGGAACCAAAGAGATACGATTCATACTGACTCAAACAGAGCATCCCGATCTCCACAGTAAACTCCCCATTATTTCACTTGCCCTTTGTTATCTAGTTAAGAACCCTAACTTCAGACCTCTGCACAATGGCCGCCAGTAAATCGGAGTCGAGAAAGACGGGGAAGAAGGAGGCTGTGTTTCTTGCCTTTTTAAATCCTGGTTACGCTAGGAAAAAGCTTGATCTATCGCTGTTTTTTATTTTCAGAGTTAGATAGTAGGATTGGATCTGCGACTTTATTTCTCTTATTCGTGGCCTGTTCTTTCTCTTATTCCGCCCTCTCTTTCGTCTTCCTCCCTGTCGTTCCTCACGTCACTCGCTCATGAACTGTATTCCCCTGCTTTGCCCTTTTCCTTTGTCAGTTCATTATATCCCCTCCCTTCCTTCCTTCTTCATTATATCCCCTTCCTTGCTAGTTCGTCAGTTCATTATTTCCTCTCCCTTCCTTCTCTACCTCAGTTATCACTCTCACTACCCTATCTCTTTTACCTGCTCTGCCGTGTATTTTACCATCATCATCATCATCATAGCCTTGTTTCTCATTAAATAATGGGGTGGGTAGGGACTTTTATGAGACTTCAGATTTACTGTATTCTGCGTATTTATTTTACCATCATCATCATCATAGCCTTGTTTCTCATTAAATAAAGGGGTGGGTAGGGACGCTCATGAGACTTCAGATATACTGTATTCTGCATATTTCATTTCCCTCCGGTCTTTTTCTGTTTATATGTCCTTCAAGACTTTTGCCTTACTCTCGTCAATATGATGGCGTCTGACTTACATTTTTGTTACCGCCAGACGATAATGTCCAGCATAAGGGAGACTTCTCGTCGTGAGAGGGATGGAACTTACTTTCTCTGGCTACATTGATTTCTTGGACCCGAGTGAAATTGTCTGACATTAGCAGGGGTAAATTACAAATTTCTAGACCCATTCAGAACATAAGATCGTTTTTACTTTTTCGTTACTGCAGCCATTCCTGAGGTGAATAAAATTGTCTGACGTTAACCGGCAATAAAATACAAAGATCGTAGGGCAGGCAGACAATTAACTTTCGTATATGCGTTCGTCCTCCTCTTGAGCAACCCCACACGACCTCCAGGTATGTATCTGCTGAGGTAAGAGAGCTAGAAGAGGGCGGGGAGTGATGAAAGAGGCTGGTGGCACAGAGGGATGAGAGTGGCATAGAGGAAGGATTCAGCAGCTCAGTACCCCCGGCAGGAAGACCCAACGATGATACTCCTCGGAAAATTCCCTTGTCCTCAGTATTGCGAACTAACTTTTTTTTTTTTTTTTTACCTTCACTCAAACTTTTCAAAATAGTATTTATAGTTCTCTTGTGTGTCAAAGAACTGGAAATTCTGAACATTGTTTGTTTGTTTCTTTGTTTGTCTAGGATGGTTGATATAAATTTCACAGTGCCTGACAGTTTAAAAACTGTTCACAAACATGGGATATTCAATAGTACGTTAACCCTTCCAGTGCTGTGACGTCTTATATTACTGGCACACTTAGACGATTGCAGCAGATGATTTTTTTTTTTTTTCATACTATCGTCAGACGGTTTGTGCTGCTTAGGTGAGAAAGTTTTCCATTAACCGCTTCATTTAGCGAAGTATTCTATATTCTTTTTTCCCCCTCGGACCACGATTTTTTAGTTTAACCTTTTCAGTCAATGTAATGTGTTGTTATAGTGAAGTCTTGCCACCTCCAAACATTTTAATTTAACGCAGGAAAAACGTGTCAGTTGAGGAAGTGATGAAGGCCGTTTACATTTTTAAAAAGCTCCCCTAAGCGTAATAAAGTTTCCTGAGGACAGCACAAGTTAATAAAAATAATAATAATAAAATAGAAAATGAGCTTTGGTAGGAAAGCGATTTATCGCACAACGAGGTCAAGACAAACTGAGATAGACACAGAGCTACACTGACCTACCCACGCTCAGTAACCATAAGAGGATGATGGTGGTGGTGGTGATGATAGTGATGATGTGAGAGAGAAAGAAAGAGAGAGAGGGAGAGAGAGGGGGGGGAAGAGGGAGAGAGAGAAGAAAGGGACAAGGGTGGTCTGTGAAATTGGCGGTAGAGCGAACAAAGGGCTTCAATAAGATGACGTCAGGTGGGTTTCCCTGAAATGAGCGGCCGGACACGGTGTTCCCAAGCTGGATTATCGAGTAGGGAGGAGGGGATGGGGGCAGAGGCATTCATCACCACCACCACCATCATTTGCAACAAACTGTGTACAGCATTAACAGATACTTCACTGTGCATCAGTTCTAACCACGTGTACCTTCACGGAAACCACACAGTACAAAATATCGTAACCGCATCTTTTCTGGCCAACTATACATTGCATATGTTCTGACTCTGTACAGTACAGTTTTCACTGACACTACAAATGCATATCTTCTGTGTTGTATTTACTGTAAACCACTTATCAGCATGCCTTTCAGTGTAATTACCGTATACAAGACATCTGCCCTTTCCGTTTTTGTATATCTTCAGTAAGACAAGAAAACATTTCAAGTTTCGCAGAAACTACATTGTGCAGCTGACCTCTCATGCTTATGCCTTTTCTTTCTTTCTTTCCCTTTTTATTTTACCTTTTTTTTCATATCTAGGTCGTAGTCTCATGGCATAAAGAGGCTTTCGTGTACCCCATACTTATTTCCTAGTTTTACATACTACACTATAGTAGTCCCCAGCTTGTCATCCTATTATTGACAGCTTAAACAGCGCAAAAGATAACATGTACTTACCTTAGGGAGAAATAAACTGCAACCGGTAAAGAACAGTTTCCAGGGAGCCTCTTCCGCCCAGAAGGATATGACATTCATTCTTTCTTACGTTGCCCTCACAACGTCTTACAGTAATGATTATGAGGGCTTTTGAAATGTCGATATTTTTGGCCAGCTCCATGCTGCCCTTATTGTTAGTCGCGTTCCTTGTATTATTTCTTTCTTGTTTAATTGTGACAGGTACTTCTACTCCTCAGAATTAACTGATTCCGACCAACTGTGGACACAATGACCAGCCAATGACCTAGTTGTGTCCACAAGGTTTTGGCAACGGCCGTAAACCCGCTTTATTCGTACTTTTTACATTGTTAGCTGTAGAAGCATTACTATTGGGCATAGAAAGCTCCGTTTTCTTTAGGCGTAATCTTGAGGTCATTCCCTATCAGAAGTGCTCCATCCATTTTTCCCCTCTCTAGTTTTCGAGTGGAAACTCTGCGAAGTTTGGCCTCAGCGACCCTAGCAACCAGTACTGGTTTTCAAAAATGCCCTCCTAGTTCCCCAACGGCTTGATGAAATTGAATGAAACGTTGCATGCTTGCAGACATTGACTAGTATTACAACCTTCTTGTGTACACCTATATGCTAAATTGGCCAGGTCAGGGGTCAAAGGTCATCAGATGCAAAAACAGTGAAAATGGCTAAAATCACGATTATGCTCGCCCGAAATGCTAAGGCTCCGAAGATTATTAAGCCAGGGCCATGATTCTTGGGTGGAATGTTGTACTGGAGTACCTCCATACAAAAATGTCATATAGTGTCAAACCTCATAGTCGCTGGCAGCACTGCCTAGAAGTTCTACCTCTGGTGGGGCATTCCGCGAATTTCAAGTTCCTCAGCTCCACAGTGGGTGGATGGAATCAGTGAAATTTTGCATGCTTATAGACGATAATGAGTACTGCAAGTGTCCTTCGTACTTGCATGACCTATATCCGCCATGTCAGGGATCAAACGTCATCAAGTGCAGAAAATATGGGAGTACCTCCGTATAAAAATAGCTTTTAGTGTCGAAACTCACTTCCGGTCGCCGACAAAACTTGGTCTGCTTAGAGCTGGCCATTGTTGCCTACCGGCTTGTTTATTTCATTGTTTGTTTATTTTTGTAGATAATTTCTTGCGTTTACCTTTCCTCCATCGTACGTGATTATCAGTTTGATCGACTTTGAGCATCGCGGAAGACATCAGTGGTAGATTATTCTCCCGATCTTATTTAGTTACATTTGTGTGTGTGTGTGTGTGTGTGTGTGTGTGTGTGTGTGCAGCTTTAAAGGGAAAGTAAAATATGAGTTGGAATGAAAAGCTAAAAAAAAAAAAAATGGAGGGTGATGAATACTAGCAAACTAAAAACAGTAGGAAGACTGGATGAAAGACACTGTCAGAAGGAGAAAACGAGATGCGGAGTGAGAGAGCCAAGCCGAGAGAGAAAATGGAGGAAAGGATAGAACAGGCAAGTTAAAAATAAATAAAGTTGTATGTGGACGTGAAACCAGCTTGGAGGAGATAACAGTGATGGAAGATGAAGGAAGATAAAGTGAGACAATGTCCAGATAAAAGGGGAGCTAGCAAGATGGCAAGGAGATATTGGAGCATGCAAGAGGGCAGACTGAGGAGGAGAGCAAACTGGAGTCAGGACCATTGAGAGTAAGAAAGAGAAGCAGAGTGAGAGAGGGACAGAGACAGACAGACAGAATAAGAATGCAAAGCAGAATGAGAGAGGATAAGAAAGGATGAGAGGAAGGCAGGTCAGGATGAGAGGGAGGTAAACCAGGATGAGAGGCAGACTGGGGAGGCAGATGGGTCTCTTCCGAAGGGTTCCGTCGCCTTTGAAGTTGATGAGGGTAGGGGCGGCAGAAGGCAGGTCTCCACGCCAGACAGGCATTCAGGCCGGATCACCAGCAGGCTGTGTTGTGCCAGTGAATTTGCTCCCATGATTATTATTTCCAAGAACTGGAGGATAAGGCAGGAAGCAGGTGGACAGATTATGAAGCACCAGCTCGTCTGAAGGGATTTTTTCCTCGAGGCGTAGATGAGAAGAGACAGCAGCCATATAAATATTATTTAGAGCAGGACTTTAATATGTTGTAAAATGCTCCACAGTGAGCTTTTAAAACGAGAATTGCAGTGCAGGTCTTGATCTGATGAGATCTCTCTTTGAGTACGTTTCCTAATTTTTGACAACTCTGTTAAGTAACTAATGAAATAAGTGCTTTAGGCAAAGAGATAACTTCCACGAGTGACTTAACTGAATTACAGTAGTTTGTACATGAAAGAATTTACTTCATAACGTGAATAAGCCATGTAGTGTACTTAATTGTTAATATAGCTTGGTCATTGTGTGGTATCGCTTGCATATCTATGTGGAGTTTAATCTCAGCAACCGAGAGAGAGAGGCTTGCATTATAGTATACGTAT
>JAGKTI010020237.1:0-16462 GCA_018397915.1 Birgus latro | reverse complement strand
TATATATATATATATATATATATATATATATATATATATCGTCATCATCATCAGCAGTAGCCGTTGAGCTCCACTGCAGGACCGGCCTATCCCTACTGAAGCAGGGACGATACAGCCATGTATCTCTACGCAGTGGCTTAGGCTGTCTGGTAGAGACTGTATGTAGGGTGAGAAGTGCTTGTGAGTGTAATTGTTGAGTTGTTGTGGCTTTGGATGTGTATTTAGTCTATGAACCAAGTGTAATTGGCCCGCCTCAAGCGGATTAGGTGCAAGCATGCTAGTATGCGACACTGGTTCAACTACACCACCACTTGTGTCCGCCAGAGTGGTCAGGGGCTTGGTGAACGTCTCCCAAAATTTTTACAGCTTTGGCAGGAGGCGAACCCGTGCCCACCAGTGAGCGAGATGCACACTCTGCCACTGTACCACAGAGGCTCCATATATGTCTGATGATCAGACAATAAAGAATATGGGAAATGGGGTAGCGTGGTCTTATTGACAAATAGGGGAGCGTGATAATGAGGCTTTAGAGATTATGGTAAATAGGATAGCGTGAACTTATTTACTGGGCGTGAGCAAGTAGATATTAGTACCCCTTGCGGGCCACTCAATCTCACGTTTACTACTCCTTAGAGGATAGTAAAAATTGAAACTCAAGTGACTTAACCTAAGATTTACTAAATAATAAGAACTGAAAAACAGATTACTCTTCGAATTATGAATGAACAAGAACTGAAAGACAAATTATTCTTCGAGACTGTGGTTAACACAAAACAGTACAACTAGGACCTATAACTCTAAGAATATGAATCTTCACAACTAAATCAATATTCAAATGATACAGATACAAGTGAATATGAATCTTCACAAACTGAGTTAACACTCAAAATGACACTGATACACATGAATACAATAATCCTGTGGTCTCAGTTGAACTCCTCGGGAAGAAACCTAAAATATTATCACCAAAGAACATTCTTTCAAACCAAAATATACAAAATAACTCAAAGATCATATATAAATTGGACACAGTATTCAAACGGAATATCTAAATGGACACAATATTCAAGTGGAATATTCAAATGGATCAATATTCAATATTCTCTTAGGGCTAAATATGTACCTCAACTCAAAAATCTTATGCAATTAGAAACAGTATACCAAATGGATGGATTATTTAAGTGGACCAGACGATATACACTTCAATTACATAAACTAAGGGGGGGGGATTTAGTGTGGACAGACGTTAGGCAGTGGTTAATCCCGACCCATCTGGCTTCAGGAACGTCTGACCTGCAACTGTAGAGATTGGAGTGGCAATCCCATTATTCAATACAAAAGGAGTCAGGGGAAATACCACCAAGTTAACTCATTAACGTATATGAGGATTTACATTACACAAGTAAGGGGGGGGGAATTCAGTGTTCGAGCACTAACCTGCAATGGTAGAGAGGGGAGCAGCAATCTCGCTGTTGTGTGCTGCTCTCGGTCTTATATAAACTTCTATCACAGTATTCGGGAATTGGCGAGAACTTTAACTGCTTAATTACAATATCAATGTCTCTTCTAAGATTTCTGAAGAATATGAAAAATACGTTTGCACTCGACACACATGGAAAAATGACTTACGATGTATAAAATTTTTGTGATAGGCATACAGGGACTTTAATCATATCGAAGCCAAAACGAATAAGAATCTGAACAATTTATCGCCACACTGGTTTTATGGCCTTACAGTGACTTGTAATGCGAGACCAGTAATGCAAATTTCACTCTTACAAATGACTATTATCAACAATTAGAACTCACATAACTCTCAATTCACTACTACATAGTTCAAAAGGGGAACCCTATTGACACTGACATAACAATCTCTAGATCTGAGTATGAAGGTAGACATTCACGATTAAGTCTTGCTAAAGCTTACACGGCTATGCACGTTTGCTGGGAATCGGCTGATCCATATGTATAAAAGTTAATCACATTCGTACAAATGCTCGACTTAGTACTATCAATATTAGAATCATACTCACATTATGAATATCAACTAAGACTAAACTTAAATATATGACTTAACGGCTAAAACTGAACTGTGCAGACTACATTTACAACAATACTTAAGCTTAAGATTACACTTAGAATACTAGCTGATCCTACACTTAAAATTACGGCACTATACGGGTCCTTCCTCCGGGAGAAAATATTTTAACATCGGAAGTCAACATTCAATTCATTCATCTACATTTCCTAGGGACATGTGTGCAGGCAGGACGGACTTACCAAATTTGACTGTGAACCTCTCTATGAACTTAAGATAAAGATTTCCCCGACTCTTCCTCCTATAAGTGGGACCTATCGGTCCACAAGTAAAATCATGTACCCTAGGGCATCGCTTCTCTGTCATGAAGAACTCTTGAAATTTAGTGGAAAGATGTGCCCCAGCCAACCTTCTGCCTGGGTGACAACATGGTCATCTCACCTGGACTGACCCGTACTCTCGCTGCCAGGATCGTCCCAGGGGCGCTTCCCATTCATATAACCTACTAACTAATCACATGAATGCTCCCATCCATTCATTCTTACGTTTCCAGCTCTCCACGTAGTAACTGACGAGCACCTGTCAGGTTCTGAAATCACTGTTCCACCCTAGGCCGTGTTGACCGTAACTTGAGGGGGTTCCACGGTTTTCCTTCGAATTAAGGCAACCCAATATTCCAACTGAACAGGGCTGCGCCCATAACCCAAACTCAGATGAACTCTAGACACAAGATTAAACTCTCGATAGATGAAACTCTCTCTTGAACTCTC
The DNA here is from genome assembly GCA_018397915.1 of Birgus latro. NCBI lineage: Eukaryota > Metazoa > Arthropoda > Malacostraca > Decapoda > Coenobitidae > Birgus > Birgus latro. The sequence goes on along the minus strand of JAGKTI010020237.1, from coordinate 13,654 downwards.
AACTGTCATAGGCAATAATCAGACAATCTGACCCTCACACATTTCACTATCCATCGCTTAAATTAATACTGCCAAAACCAGGTTTGAACACTTCACATTCCTCATTAGTCTCTGGGGAGGGCGTCTCTCACGGAGCGGTAATTGTTCGTCCATCGGATCAGGTTCAAAGGCTTCTTCCAGGGGTTCTAAGAGCCACTTTCCTCCTCCATAAGAGGGCTTCACTTGCCCTACGGCTCTTTGTATCTCTTTCCCCGTGAACACATTTTCTACCACGTACACACTTCCATCAAACAACACTTCCACTACACTATACGGACCGTCCCATTTCACATTAAGATTTCGACACATACTGGGTACCACGGTTTCCTTCTTAATCCACACAAGGGTTCCAACTCGAACTGCTTCATTCTTCCACCTTCCGTTAGCCATATCTCTATAACGACATGTCATCTTCCGGTGTGTTTCCAGAATGAGAGCATGGGTGACAGCCATCTCGTCTTCCTCACTGTCAACGGAGGGTAAGGGTGCACCGACCAGCCTAGGTGGATGGCGAGAGAAAAAGGTGAAGTAGGGTTGCTGTCCCATGGATGTATGGACTGCCTGATTCATGGCAATCTGACATGGCTGGAGCAGTTGGGGCCAGCGAAGCGGGTGGCCCTGACATCAGGTGGTAAGGACCGACTTCAGGGTCCTGTGCATCTGCTCAGTGATTCCATTCCCTTGGGGCTGATAGAGGGGTCGTGTACCGGTAGTAGAGGGTGATTTGGTGTCGCTGGCAGAACCGCTGGAAGTCTCTGCTGGTGAACTCGCCTCTGTTGTCCAGTACTATACTGCGAGGGGTGCCATAGTCTGCCACATACTGCCCAAGTTTGTCTGTGATGTGTGTGGCCTGTTTTGTTTTGAGGGGGAAGAACCTAACGAATCGGCTATAATTGTCCACTACTGTAAGAACATAACGGTAACCCTGGACTCAAGCAACCATATCAGTAAGATCTATCCCAATCCTCTCCAGCAGCTTATTCACTGCAGGCAATTCCTTCCACTGTTGCTGCAATCCAACGTCCTGTTTGAATCTCTGACAAGTTACACATTTTTTGACATTCACACACATCAACCTTAAGATTTTATCAGTAATATAGTTCTTCAGCCTTTTTGATAGTCTTCTTTTGTCCTAGATGACCAGTTAATTCATGTGCATGTTGAAGAGCCTGTAGAACTAAAGCATGAGGGAGTATGAGGCTGTAATGAAAACTGTGGTCTGCCTTCTCCCACACAAAATATAACACTTTGTCTATTGAGGCAAACTGATCTAAGGTGGCTTTTGGTAGTCTTTTCGCAGGAACTTGACTACCTTCAAGATACTGCGCTAGTTCTCCCCACACAGTTCTTCTCTTTGACGGGCCTTCATTTGTTCTTGATCTAACCTGAGCCAGGTGGATGGACTACTACTCGAATTGGGCGTGACAACTGATCTGCTACAAAATTGTTCTTACCCTTGAGATACTGGATGTCATAGTTATATTCTCGCATTTCTAGGATCCATCAATTCATCCGAGGTGATTTAGTTTTACACTTGAATATACTAGTGAGGGGTTGGTGATCAGCAACTATGGTAAAACAGGTACCCCATAGATAATGATGGAAGTTACGGCACGCAAGGACTACAGCTAGGGCCTCTTTATCTGTTGCTGAATATTGTTTCACAGAGGTTCAACTTTTTAGAAAAATACCCGATCGGCTTGTTGGCAGTACCTGATTGAATCTGGCTCAGGACTCCCCCAACATGAGTGTTACTTGCATCTGTAGTGAGGATGAATGGTTGTTCTACCTGAGCTCTAACTAAGACAAGGGCATTCATGAGGCAACACTTGAGTTGTTCAAAGGATTTCTGGCATTCATCTGTCCAGATAAACGTTACCCGAGATTTAGTTAAGTTGGTGATGGGCGCAGCAATTTTTGCAAATGGTGGAACATGTTTTCTGTAAAATCCACACATTCCTAGAAATCGCCTTACTTCCTTTATGGTGGTGGGAGGTTTCATCTTTGCGACCACTTCAACATTCTTCAGATCAGGTTTGCTTCCTTTGGCAGAGATCTGATGACCTAGGAAGGTGACTTCTTTACAGCCGAATTTGCACTTACTGAGGTTTAATTTAACTCCGTTGTCAGTGAGTGACTCGAAAAGTTGCCGCAGCTGTTGTAGTAGGACAGGAATTTCAGGTGCCAAAAGGATCAAATCATCCAAATAATTCTTAAACCAACCCTTCTGTGAGAGAGGTGCTAGTATTGAAACCATTCGCCTGGAGAATATTGTGGGGGAACAATTGAGACCGAATGGGAGACGTCAAAATCGGTATAGCGCGACCCCTTCACTAAAGGTAGTGAGGTCACGACTTTCTTCATCTAGCAGAATTTGGAAATACGCCTCTCGCATGTCAAGAGTGACATAATACTGATGACCAGCCACTTGTTGAACTAGTTCATCCAACCGTGGGAGGGGGTAGACGTCAGTCGCGTGGTGTTGATTCACATGACGATAATCGAGACACATGCGTTTGCTACCACCCAGCTTATTTACAAGTACAATAGGTGACAACCAGGCAGCAGTATGATCGTTCTGTGATTTCTCTGTCCTCCATATCTTTTAGCATACCTGCAATGACCTGCTTCGCTTGTTTGGGATAGCAGTACATGAGTCCATGACTGGGTTGAGGATCAGCTACTTTAATATGAGCAGGAGGGCCACTGATGAGTCCTAACTCACTTTTGTCGAGAATAAGGAGAGGGTCGTGCTTAAGAATTAACTGAGTTAAGTCTTCTTGCTGGGCTTTAGTGAGATGATGCCAGTTTAGTTTTCTAATTAGTTCTTTCAACCTTTGAACACGTGTCCTGCTTTGTCTGACTTGATCATATTCTGGGAGAAGGTCATTGTGAATTTTAGTGACATTAACCCTACCAGGAGGTGGATTATCAATTCTCTCGTATGACCCAACAGTTGTGCCCTTACGAAATACCTTCTCCTTAGTTGCATTAGTGAGTGGGAGGTAGATGGAATTCTCAGAACTGACTTTGACCAAATAAGGGTGACTGATATGACTGACACTAGGTTGAAGATAAATGATAAGGTTAGTGCCCGGATCTTCTTTTACAGGGACGGGTATAAACTTAGCCTGATATGGGTCTACTTTCATGGTGGTAAGCAGATTGATTTGCGAGAAGTATCGTGATGGGTTGGAGGGTTCGACTGGGTCAGCCTTCACTCTTTCAACTTTGTTCCTTTGTCGGTGAATATGATTCACAACATAAGGGGCACCTCCCCGTAACATGACTTTCTTTGCTCCATCCCACATGAGAGGAGCTTGACCTAGTACATTGCAACCTAGGAGCAGATCTGTATTGATATAAGAATTTGGCACTACCGGGAACCATTGTTTATGTATCTTCTGATCTCCAATTCCAATTCCTGCCTGCAGCATTCCTAAAATTCTCAAAGGGGCACCTATGACTCCATGTAAACGAGGCGGGTTTCACCGTGTATTTACTTCTCCCCCTATTAGCTAGACAGCTGATTCCTTAATTAGAGTGTACCTATTCCCGGTATCAACTATAGCTTCTAATATCTTTCCATTTATCACTACACTGATGGTGGGGGATGTATGACCACAGGTTAGTCATAATTTCTGGGGTGGATCTTGCGAATCTTTCGATTTGGGGTCATTTTGTTTTGAAGGTTTATAATTACGTCCAGGACATCCATGGTCTTCACGATGACATCAGGGTCTGCAGCAGTCAAAACAATGTCCTGGAGGAGGTTTCCGCCAGCACTCTCGGAGACTTTGTGATGAAGCTAAACAGTGGGCACAGTATTTACTGCTAGAGGTTCGGGAGTTGCTAGGTTGCCCTTTATCCACTCGCGCTAGGCTAGATTTAAGCTCGCGGAACTGGCGTTTTAATTCTTCCACTTCATCTTTTGGTCCATCTAGACTCGAGTGATATGTCTGGTTCACCGAGATGGACGGCAACGACTTATTCTTGAGTTTTCTCCCCTTGACGTTCTTCTCGGCAGGTACCGCATTGACACAAGGGGTCTGATTCACTTCCAACAACTGATATTCGTGTTCAACTGTATCTAGGAACTTCTTTAACCCGTACCATCCCAGGCATTTTTTGCAATTTTATGCCCACCCAATCCCGGACCAAGAACGAATTTTTTGTTGTTGTTGCCTAAAACAATCCAAAAGGACATGGACATATAAATCAAGGAAAAGCAAAAAAAAAAAAAAAGTACTCCTTATAGGAGAAATAAGAGCAGGATGGCCAGCCATTGTGTTTATGGCCCAGTTTCCCAAGTTGAGAGCGACGTTTTCCCACCCAGCTGGGCGGGATGAGAGAGAACGGGAGAGGAGAATGGGGGATTCCCCGCTCTCAGTATCCTTCTCCATTGGCTCATATTCCTCCCCAGAAGAGCCATCCAGGTCTTCTTCTTCTGAAGGATCACTAAATGAAGGGACAGAAAGGTCCATGTGAATATTTCAACGGCCTTCTCCAGCCCAATGAGGTGGAAAAATGGCGAAATTTTCGCGACATTCTGACACTATGATGGACAGTGGCACGCTGATGTTACCTACCCATGCAAAACCGAACTTATTGCTGCAATTGCTTGTCGACAGTGTTGCCAATACATTAAGCTACTCCTTAGCAAAAAAGTAGCTAGACTGAAGCAGTTTGAGATGCACTACAGCGCTCGAAATTACCTGTCGGCTCCATCACGTCAGTGGGATTAATTGAGATGTTTTGTACTGTCGGCACCATGCCGACGGCGGGAGTGTACGGGATAATGGGTACTCGTTTTCTAGGAATCCCTCGAGTTTTTCTCGTGACGAAAGAGGTAAGCCATACCATAGCTTCCGTTTGATTGCTTTGTCGCAGTTGGGGAACTTTTTATTAGGGAATTTATGCTCTATCGCAGCATGCTGGCAGATGAAACGGTGTGTGAAAGCCGGGGGTGACTATCAAATCATAACACATTGATTCTAATTCCTGCCAAGCCCTATCAGTACTGACTTCTATGGCAAACTCCGTTGGAAGAAATTCCTCAAGTGCTGACCACGAGACTACTCGGTGTTTTATCTGGTTTTTATGAATGAAAATAGCAAGTTCAGGGCTTACTCTACCCTTCGCAATCTGCATGCGCATCACATCATCCGAATCACATTGTTCAACTAATTCAAAAAACATTTCCAGCCGTGCTGCTGCATCGATACTCTGTAACTGGTGGAGGCCCAGAATCGGAATGTCACGAGGCTTTGTAAGGCTCCCTTTTGCTCTCACTGTTAGATGAGGTTTAGAAGATAGAGGATAGGATGGATTCGTGGGGCACTGTTGAGCTTCTAACTCGTCTAATTTGTTCACTAACTGACTAAGTCTAGGTGAAAGTTCCTCCTCCTCTTTAATTTGAATTTTTACACTATCTCGCCAGCTCATGGTGTTAAGAGAGGGGTTAATTCTTCTTTCTATACTGTCTCACTATGCTCTTCTTGACATGTGATCCCTAATTTCCGTTAGTAACTTCCACTTTTTTTACTAGTACGACGGGGTAGGACCACGGGCTGGTGGAGGGCAAGATGACGTCAGCATCTAACAATTCCTGGACCTGCCGGTCCTCCTTAGCTCGCTGGTGGGGATTCTTTCGCCTGGATGTTGGATGTTTGGCAAACTGGTGGTCCTTCGGTGTGGATCTTGTGGGCCAGGACAGTGGTGTGGCCTATATTAGTCGGTCCTGATGCAAATAAGTCCTGAAAGTCCAGGAGTAGGTGGCGAAGGCTGCCCTGCTTGTTGGGGAGAGGTGGGGGGGTAAGGGAGGTAGGGAGGTGGGGTCACGAGGAGGTGTGTAGGGCTCAGCCTCCTCCATTTCTCCCACGACTAACCCTTTGGGTAGGGTAAGGGATGTGGTGGAGAGGTTAATGATGCACACTGTGTCGTGGTGGGGTGGGAGGAAAGTGGGAGAGAGTAGGCAGGAGGAGAGAGTTCTGGGGGATAAGGTGGGGGAGAAGAGAATGGGGGTTCCTGATGGCCTGTTTAATTGCAACCAGGCCTCATGATGAGGGGGAATGGTGAGGATGGAGGCAATGGTAGTGGAGAAGGTGGAGGCAGGGTGGGTAGGGGGGGGAGGAAAAAGGGGTGGGGTTGGGGCTGGGGGGGAATACATGTGCAGATGGGGTGGGGGCTGGAGTCCGGAGGTCTGATGAACTGAAAGCGACGCCTGTAGCAGTCAATGCTTGTCCAGAGCTTTTGAAGATCCAGCCCCAGGTATCCGTCATATGCATGGCAAGAGGAGTCAAAAATGATGAAGGGGTGCAGTGCATAGACGTTTTGGTGCGTGTCTGCACGTAGGGCCCGAGTCTCCCCACGTATGGGCAGGGGGCCACCCCCCCGCGTTCACAGGGTAAGCTGAGGAGGAGAAAAGCGGGCCGAGGGTTGAAAGGTGATGGGAGCAGAAATGACTGTATAGGCAGGATCTAGCCGCTCCCGTATCGACTAGCAGCCTTACCTTCACCCCATTCAGTCTCATCTTGTTATTTCTGTTAGGTGGCCCCCGCCACCGTGGGGAAGTGCGGGGGCAGTCCTAAAACTCCAGCTGCTGCGGTGTGTAGTCGTCCTCAGGCTCCGTTTCCCCGGGGTCTAAGTGGTGTCCATGGAGGCATCGCCCTCGATACCTTCTTCATCCAGGGCCGAGATCTTACGGCACCCCTGGGTGGTGGACTTCCTTTGAGCAGCTTTGAGTTGTTCCCTGATGTCATGGGGGGGACATTTGTTGCTGCACGCAGTGAATTCCCATGGGTTAATGGAAATCCAACTGTTGTCTCTTGTGTCGGGGCACTTGCGTGATGGGTGGGCCTTGGGGATGGAGGGTGTTGGTGGAGGACTTGGCTGGACTGGAGGTGGGCGAGAGGTGCGTGGTGGCACTGCTTTTTGCATGAGGAATTTGCTCACAGTCCAATCTGCTGTGGGGTAGTACAGGCAGCCAGGAGGTGACGTGCAAGCTGGACATCTTTAACCAGGTCTCCCATTGGGTCATGAATTGTGAAGTGTCTCTGACAACACTGGGGAGAATCCTGACCAGGGTGTTGAAAACATGTTGTTCCCAGGTTTTCTTGCTGCACTCCGGGTATGCGGCGGTGACGAGTCGCCGGGCCTGGACGAGTGTGTCGTCGAGGTTTCCATCATAAGTGAGGGAGTCGAGCTGTGCTAGTGCTATGACTTTCGCTAATGAAGGGGTGACTGATTGAGTCGTAAGCTTGGTAAATTCTGCCCATGTCAGCTCCAGGATGAACTTGGGTGCAATTGTAGCTACTGCTTTCCCCAGAAGTGGTAGGATTACTGCTATTTTCTGTCGGTCTCGAAGTCTATGTCCAACAGCAGTTTTACTATTTCCAAGTAATTGTGGATGTCGTATTCCTCAGGGTCGAATTTAGGTATCTGGACATGCGGTTTTGTCACCATTTTGCCTAAGTTTCCCTTGCTCCCCATTGCCACCCACTGGGTCAAGAACCACCGCTGGCCACCAGTGTTATGCTGCATGTTGAAGGGTACGACTTCTTGTTCCTTAGACATGGAGCCTAGAGAGGGGTCCTCTTTCTAGACCGGGTTGGGTTTCTTAAGGCAACTAATGGGAACAGGACAGAAAAACTCAGGGCAACAAACCTTACACGTGTATTACCTTAAATTACAATCTGAGTCAAATCCAACAGTGGTGCACCTAACAAGAAAATAATATACACAAGTAGGACAGGCTTTACATTGAGTGACAAGCCAAATGGTTTCCTGTAAGCCAAGAAACCATTTACAACGCTGGGTGGTAACCATATAACCAAACCATACATGCTCCCTACGTGTCAACAAGTGGGTTGGTGGAGGGTTAGTGCCCCTCCCTGTAAAACAAATAACTCAGTCAAATGGCCACCCCTTACGGGATTGTGGCGTCTGGCAATAGATAGATAGGACAGGGCTGGAGGACTCTGTGATAGGTAGGTGTGGGTGGGGCTTGCTGTAGGGTGAGGCCCGGCGGTAGTGGAGGGCCCAGAATGACGGCCTGCGTCAGGAGGCTGCTGGTCGTCGGGGCATCCGGAGGGGCCTTCGTCAGGAGGCTGCTGGTTGTCGGGGCATCCAGAGGGGCCTTTGCCAGGAGGCCAGGCTGCTGGTGCTCGTCTGGGGCCTCATCAGGAGGCCAGGCTGTGGTTGTCTCATCTGGGAGTGGTCTGAGGGCAGTGTGATGTGGGCGCCCTTCCTGAGGGGCCCGGGGGGTTGGGCCTAGGGGTTGGGCCCGAACAAGGAGAGCAGGCATTCTTGTCTGCACCCACTCTGCCGGGCAGGAGGTCGTTGGGTGGGGCTTAGGAGGTACGCCCCAGGGTCCTGGAGACGTCTCAGCTGGTCCAGGGGCTGTGGTCTCTCTGTTGAGCCTCCATCATGGGTGGACTGCGGCAGCTCGACGATGAAGAGCCCGGCTGGGATTGGGACTGCTGAGGGGTGAGCCGGAGGGCTAGGACCCCAGGTATCAGAGGGCCTTGCCAGATCTCCTCCAGCCGTCACTTGCTCAAGGGTGCCATGCCCCATGAGGACTACATCCCGAGTGCGGCTTATGGCCGTCATGGGGGTGCAAGTGCGGTTTGTGACTGTCACCAAGGTGCGGCCCGGTCTCCCACTTCCCAAAGAGCCCACAGGGGCATGGCTTGTGGCCATGTTATCCTGCAGGTGTGGCTTGTGGCCATCACCAGTGAGGGGTCCCTCCTGATGGAGGCGCGGCTTGTGGCCGTCACCTGTTCCCCTTCTTTTGGGAGTTTTATTGGAAGCGGCTTGTGGCCGTCTCCTAGGTGTGGTTTGTGGCCGTCTTCTAGGTGTGGCTTGTGGCTGTCTCCTAAGTGTGGCTTGTGGCTGTCACCTGTTCCCCTTTTTCTAGGGTTAGATTGAGGAGCAGCTTGTGGCTGTCTCCTCCGTGTGTGTGGCTTGTGGCTGTCACCCGGTATGGTTTGAGGGAGGGATTCAGCTGCTGAGTGGCAAGTGGCCGTCTCCTGCTGGCTGTATGGGGCTAGTGAAATAGCCTTACCCCGAATCTGGCGAGGGCTGGTCTGGTGGGGATGTAGTCCGCCATGTCTGATAACTTCATGACGAGTTACCTGAGCGCGAGAGGGGCATGCGGGTAAGACACAGGTGCGCCCATCTTGCACAGAGCCCACACTGACTATTTATGCCCCTGGAGTATCTTCTTCTGGGGTGGGTGTCTCAGCCAGTTAAGGTCCATGGGGCACTTCGGTATTCTGCCACGTATTCTGCATTTCAGTAACCAATCAAGAAATCAACGAGTCATCAACTCTGTCTCTCTCTCTCTCTCTCATATGGCACATATCGTATCTATATATTATATTTGTATAAGCATGAATATAAATACATATTTATGTCCCTTTTTCCATGTAATTGTCTTTTTTTCACTGTAAGTCTGTCCTATTTTATGTTGAAACATCTGGCAACCTGCCTCATTGTCCCCGCTGCAGAAGGTCGTATCCGCTTGCACCCACCTGTTTTTACACAATTTGACTGAATTTAAGTGATTATTCCGTGTTAGTGCATCTGTGTTTACAAGTGTCTTGGACGTATTATTGCAGTGTAAGGTGTGAAAGTCCAGAGTATGCTAGAGTTTTGTTGTGCGTATTGAGTGTGAAAAGCTTTGTCCTGTCGTGTGTGTGTTATTTACGTTTGGCGCCAAATAGGGTGACTGCGATGTGTGGTTATTGTTCTCGTGGAAGTGATAAGTATTACCGTGTATATTTAAAGCTACGATTGGGTGAGTGTTAATTGTATGTTGTTTCACACTAAGAACAGTTTATACCCAGTATAAACATTCGGAAATCGGAACTGAGTGGAACTTTGTTTTGTTTTGACGTCTATTATTTGAGCTGACACTGGTGGCTGAGTGGAATTCTGTAATGGTTTGACATGTTTTTGTTCGAACTGAGCATTGTTTTGGAGTGATACAGCATTTCAGTATAACTGTTGTGTTATACAGTAGTATGGGAATGATTTTTGTGACTTGAGCAGTTTGTGGCAGTCCTTTGTGGTTGTGATTGACATCTATGTGATGGTGGATGTAAACAGTTGCATTCAGGTACAGTACACTCCGTGTATTAAGTGTTAAGCATTCCCCTGTGCACAGTGTTGTAGGTGGGTGAGCACTGTTCTCTTAGTTTTGTTCATTGTTTTCACAAGTGAAAACAGTTTATATCCCTTGTTTACAATATAGTGAGTAGAGTTTTGTTTGTTTTAATTGCACTTTCCCAGCTTATGTTGGCTATTTGGTTAACCATTCCCCCCCCCTCATCTCATGGAAAGTTACAGTAGCAGGGAGATCACCCCCCTTACTTCACTTGAAAGACAGTTAGCTTCTCAACATTAAAATCACCATTGCTGCCAAGTAACTCTCTGTTTATTTGTTTTAAAAGGTTCACCATACATGTAATTATTTTTATTTCCAGATAACATTTTTTTTTCTTAGTTACAAATTTATTTTTTCTCCCTGTTTACAGGCACTACTTCATCTGGTATTTTATTATTTCTGTGCCCATGCATTCCAAGAATTAACAAAGTTTTAGTACTTCATTCCTGGTGATAACACATTTTTCACTTGACAGCATTCAATTCACTGTGCGTTGTTTAGGGCAGCAGTAATCAAAATGCCCTGGCAGCTTCACTGGATCTTATTCACCGACCGCTCTTTTGTTTGCAGGATGTGCAGACTCTGCCGTGATCTTGAGGAAAACCTGTCTGAAGCTATAAACAAAATTAATTTCCTGACTTGTAGAATTGATACACTGGAGAAGTTTGTTGCAAGAAACATCAGAAGCAGTGTGGACTGCCACTGAAACTAACCAACCGCCATTGGGACAGGATAATTTCCAGGTAGTACGAAGTGGTGCGAGAGTGACAAGGGACACATTGTACCAGTCACCTACAATACATTCCAGATATTGGCGGACACTGACAAAGAAACTCATGAGGCTCGACTGGTGGGGGACTCAATCATCTGTAGACAGCTTGTGGAGTTCTGTGGCAAAGCACCAAGTAAAAGAAGGCAATATTGCATTCCAGATGCCGGACTTGATGTAACTTTTCTTTTTATGCAAGGGAGAAGTAACCAAAGGCCAGGAGCCCACAAACCGTTCCTTCCCAGGAAAAAAAAAAAACAATACAAAAGAGAGCCAAATTCAAGATCCATTCATTCCGAGATGCCGTTTGAAAGACTGGAAATATAGGAAATAGGAACTACAGGCAGAGGGAAACTGCTCCAGAGTTGACCTGTTGCATGAATGAAGAACTGGGAGTAACAGTTAACTCTTGCATCAGAGAGTTGGACAGAAAAGGGATAAGAGTATGTTGCTAGACTGTTGCTACGCGCCCGTCGCAGAGGTGGAGGGATGCAAGCAGAAAGTTCAGAGGAGCAATGACCATTGAAGTAGCAATAGAAAAGAGATAAAGATGCAACAGTGCAGCAAAGAGACAGACGTTGAAGGAAGCCAGTAAGACGAGGAGAGTTAATGAGATGAAAAGCTTTTGACTCCACCCTATTGAGAAGAGCTGTATGTGGGGAGCCTCCCCACACATGAGAGTTGTACTCTACGCAGTTGCAAATAAAACCCGTGTATAAAGTCAACAACTGTGCAGGGGTAAAGGTACGGAGTTGGCTTAGCACACCTAATCTCTTGGAAGCAGATTTCACAAGAGATGTAATATGTTCTTTCCAAGATAAGTCCCAAGTGAATGAAACCCCAAGCATGTTCAAGGATGATGCAGAATTAAGCTGGATATTGTTAAACATTAGTGGGTACTTCTGTAGAAGATTTTGTCGGGTTGTTAAGTGTAAGAACTGAGTCTTTGATGCATTAAAAACAAGATTATTTTTACATCAGTCAGAGATACGAGCCAAGTCAGACATTAGGTGTGTCATAGCCTCATCCCTCGTTTGTTGAAGTAACTGCTGAGATGGACACTCCGGGAACCAAATGGAAAGGTGAAGGGTGGAATCATCAGAATACGAGTGGATAGGGTTAGATGTACAACTTAGAAGGCCATTGAGGAATAAAAAGAAGAGAGTTGGTGATGGGACAGATTCCTGAGGAACACCACTGTTGATAGATCTAGGAGAAGAACGAAGGCCGTCTATAACATCAGCTATAGAACGACCAGAAAGGAAGCTAGAGATGAAGGCACAGATAGAAGGATGGAAACCGTAAGAGGGCAGTTTGGAAATTAAAGATTTGTGCTAGACTCGATCGAAGGCCTTTGAGATGCCAAGTGCAATGGCAAAGCTTTCACCAAAGTCCCGAAAGGAGGATGACCAGGAGTCTGAAAGGAAGGTGAGATTACGGTACGTGAGGCTAGTTCCGGTTAAGTTAGGGTGAGTTTCATTAAGTGTGAAATAAGCATGACCACATAGGCTTGGTATGACGCTTATTTATTTGTTTTATTCAGGTTCGGCTGAGTTAGACTAAAAGCGCTAGGGTGGGTCAGATACAAATTAACAAGTTGTGCTTAGGTTAATTAAGGTACACGGGGCGCTCACCATCCATTCACTCGATGTAGTGCAGCTTTAAGGTGACTGCACGACAAGGCAAATGGTTTCTTCGTATCCAGGAAACAATTTACTCCGTTGGGTGGTACTCATATAACCAAATGACACTTGTACCCGCACTCTAGTCGGTTAAGGAAGGTCCCTTACACCCTTTCCTAAGCGATTTATTTTGTTTATGCACCTCACTGTCCTCTTGTGTGTTATATATATTGTTGCAGTAACGCCATATTCTGGTGAACAACGGATAAAACGTATATTAACCAGCCATATCCAAAAATAAACGCTAAGGAAGAGGTGTTAGGATGCAGCCTTAACAGACTACATTACGAATCTTGGGCTCGTGTTGTCAGTGGTTAAGGAAGCTCGCAACTCCTCTTCCATACCGATTTATTTTTGGATACGAATGGCTAACATCGCTTTGTAGGTTATTCCTGCATAATACGGTGATTATAGAAAGACTGACAACACAGAAGAGGACAGCAAGGTATAAGCAAAATAAATTGCTTAGGAGGAGATGTTAGGGAGCTTCATTAACCGATGAAAATACAGTACAGCAATACGGGACTTGGTGGTCTACAGGGATTAGGTTTTAGATCGGAGGTATGGTTGGGGTGTCGCCCTCATAATGCCACTCAGGGAAGAGGGAGGCTGGTTACCTTAGCATTAACTGTCGGGACTGAGTAGCCTTGCCCAGGGACCCTACGCTACTGAAGGGGCACAAGACGATGGGATGATGGATGGAGGAGATTAGGTTACGCTGAAATATTGGCGAAATATTTCACCCCAAATACTTCCCACCAACTCCACGTACCACCAACACACTTCTGAAAAGCATTAATTAATCCTTCATGCTTTTACAACTCTGCTCTATGACGAGGAAACAAACAAATAAATAAATAAAAAGATGCTGACAAACTGGAAAGCCTGGGAGATTACTAGGGATGTGTCTGGTCGTTATTTATTTATTTATTATTCTTTCCTTTGGCTATGTGTGTGTGTGTGTGTGTGTGTGTGTGTGTGTGTGTGTGTGTGTGT